>CBVK0101120447.1:0-12344 GCA_900067695.1 Picea abies | reverse complement strand
TATCTATATTGGAGTTGTGCTCCATGTTGACATTCTGTACATGGTGTGTACTTTTGTTATTTTATGATATTTTGAGTATTTGGATCCTAACAAAAAATGGAATGAGAATGGGATGATTTTCCACTAAAACCCAACATTATATTTGCATGTTCCTATCTTGACACTTGGCACTCAAGGAACTACCTTTTTCTCCACTTGGTGATTCATTCCCCTCACTTAGGAACTTAGGACAAAATTGTATCATAAGACTTAGGACTTTAGGAATATATTACAATATTCCCTTTGCTTAAGCCCTCTTTGAATTAGCCCCTTTTCTTAATCCCTTAGCCCCCTTTCCTTCTGGCCCAAAAACATCCTAGCTCACCATCCTATAAAACATATGTACAATTACAACTTGGGGTTAAACTTTGGGGTATTACATTCTCTTCCCCCTTATTTATGCATTGTCCTCAGTGCATTAGATACCATGTACATTGTAAAATTCTTCAAAAAGCTCCAAAATTATGTAGGTACTCTTCTCACATGGCATCCTCATGCTCCTCAAGTAGCATCTTCAACATTGTAACAGGTCCACTAGACCTCACTCACTCTGTTCTCTTGTTGTTGAGCCATATTTCCTTCTGGTTCTCTTCTTTCCAAGTGCTCGATTCATGTTTTCATTCTTTCATTGTAAGTATTTTTCTCTATTTCACAGAGCTGCCTCAGGAAATAATTCAACTCATTGTTCTTTTTGACACACCCTCATGATTCTAGCCACCATGTCATATGAATCCTTGAGTTTCATCTTCCTTGTTGCACTCACCCTTCCAAGATTAGGCATCCCTTCTCTGCTACACAGTCCTTCTACAATCCATCTTGCCAAGGCTTTCAACTGCAAGGAGAGTGCCAACTCGTCACTAGACCTCCACTAATGATCTACACTATGTGGAAATCATAGGGTTCCAGTGTCCCAACAATAGCCTTTCTTCCCGAGCTTTCCAACTTCAATAGCCATCATCTCATTTGTATCAGACACATACAATCATCATGAGATAAGATCATAACAATTCACTTAGAAATTCAAATTGTTTTCATAAGGAAATTCAAATTTCCCCAAGTATGAGATTCCTTCTCATGATTGCTTAGCTCTTGTAGCAACAAGTATAAGCCTTTCCTATGGCTTACACCATTGCCATACTCGAGACCACGTTTTCCTGCAATGCTCTCAACTTGCATTCAACCAAACAGATTGTCAATATCTCATGCATAATATACTTTTATTGTAATAGTTACATCATTATACAAAGTGATCTCATAATTGTAAGAACTTAACAATTCTATCACTTCAATCCATTCATCTTGTTAATTGGAATGAACTATCATTCCCTTACACATGGAATATTAACCACCATGATTTTCCTTCCTCTAATCATCAATATTTTTATTACTCCATTCCCGAGACAGAGCTTTCCTACAGTCCATCCTCATGTGACTACTTTAATATGCAACTCTTTCGTTGCAATATCTAACAGTTTATGAAATGTTCTCAACTTCATGAGTTATTAATAATTACATCATTCCATCTATTAACATAGTAATTTCTATGAAATATAGTATATGTATGTATTCACCAAATGCATGCAATAATGCCTTTAAGAATATATATGTATCTTAGCATGCATGTGTTCATATTCATCACCTGCACACTTTTATAACTTAATCATGCATACCTATTCAATGCACCCTTGCATTGATTTCAGAATACCCTTTATCTAAGTCATGCATCCCACCATGGTGAATTGGAAGGTCTGGCCAATGCTTTGACACATTATCCATATCCTTCACATTGTTTGCTCAACCATTTGGATGCCTTCCTTTTCAACACAAACACAACACCGGGCATATAATTCCTTGGTGCTCTTCAGTGTTGGCAAAAGTTTGCAGTCCAAACATCAATTATAGGTAGGAATTCCATTAGATACTTGTGTTGCACTATAGCCTTTCCATATCCAGCCATGTCATGGCCTCACACATGGCTAGCTTTACTGGCATTCATTTCTATAACATGGATATATCTCCCGACTTGCTTTGGTTATTACCTCATAACCAACACATTATTGACCTGCTATTATGTCATATGAATGCATTCAAAAGCTAAACAACTTTTATAAATATCCCAGGCCTTCAACCTTTACCACACACAATGATATATCATTCCTTTTAATGCATTCAATTACACACAATAATATCACTTCATATTCTCACCGAGGGAATTCTCACCTAATTCCCTTCAACATTTATGTAACATAAGTACATCGAATTCATACCTGCATAGTTGTCATTTAATTTATTTCATGCTACCTGATTAGCTAGTATCTATAGAAGTGCCCCTACTTCCTTCACCAACCTCTTATTCATCATTACATCTTCCCATTGTTTCCTTCGTATGTATGACTTCCATATGCAACAACATCAATACTTTTAGACATGCAATAACTTCCTCTTTCCTGGCAAATCAATCATCATTAGCAACTTTAATATTCATATATAGGAATAGACTACTCTTAATCTACAAATAATGCACTAATGCATATCTAAATGCACAAATAAATTATTTCAGCATGCTTATGGAAGCATATGCATTCTAATCTTCTTGTGTTCCATGTGATTGCTCAACTAATCACATTTCAACATCCTACTTTGCCACTTCCAACCTCCTTTCCTGTTCCTTGGTTGTCCTTAATTCTTCACTGGATTCATGTATCCTTTTATGCTCTCACTGAAATCATTGAGCTTGATTTCCTTCTTTGTTGGCCACTTTCTAGCCAAATAATACTTGACCAATTTACATTTCCAACCATGTTATCTTATTGACTTTGGTTCTTTAGCATTCATTTACTTTTCTATACCAAATTGATTCAGCTTTGCCCTATTTGAACACTTAAGCACTTGTGGTGCCTGCACCATTCTCTTCTCCTTCTTTATCCAGTTGGCCTCAAACTTGACTTCCATAGTCAATTTTCCAACATACTATAATTATGCACATATGTCCTCCTTTTCTTTTTGGCTTCATAGAGACCACCTTGGAGGAGTCAACTTTACTTTACAACCTATTGCAAACTAAATTGGAACTTCCAACATTGTATCATTTTCCAAGTATTTCCTTTTACAATTGAAATAGTTCCTTTTATGTTTCATCTCTTTTGCATACCATGTCAACCATAGAACCATTTTATTCCTTATGTGTCTTCTTAGGAATTTCCTTTCTGAAGACCGCTTCCCTACTTGTGTTCTTCTTGATTTCCATCCCATTCTACCTTGGAAATACACTCAGTACCCTTGAAATTTACTCAATATTCTCTATATGCATCAACAATTCCCTTTTATTGTTGTCATAGTTCGTTGAGTGCTACAATACACCCTAGTTAGCTTGGCATCCACCTTATGGTACCTTTTTCCATTATCTCTAATTGTTTAAGGACTTTGATCAATCATAGAATCCTTCTTCCATTTTTGGAATACCCTTTCTTGAAGTCTGATTGCATCCTTCTAAAGCAGTCCTTCACATAATGCTTTCTTTATGTATTTGTTGGCACTCTTTAGCATACATGCACCTTCATTACTTCACCCCTGAAGCTCTGACACTCGTACCATGTTTCCACTACACACTTTTGATAACAACAATGGAGGGTACTAATCTGGATCTACATAATTGATCCCTAGAGATGGTGCACCTTATCTCCAAGTATACACTATGTCTCTCTCTATCATAAGACTAACTTCCTAAATTCTTGATTTACCTGGTTCCACCTGGATAATGTCTTAACATTCTTCCTTCTTGGCCTTTGATAATCTTGTGAATATGCCTTTATATAAAACTCTTTCTTTGAGTGTCTCTACTCATCCTTAATCCAATTCCAAACTCTTTCACCTACTATATAAACCATCCTTCCAACTTTCATGTTTGGCAGCTCCATGTGTACATGTTGCACATGCATTATCATAAATTGTAGATGGGTTTTCTTACTTAGCATCCACATTTGATATGCACATATTTCATCTAGTATTTTTTTCCACATTAAAATTTTCATTGGAGTCTTCCATATTGCTTACTAAACCCAAATTTTCTATCCCTACAACTTCCTAAAGAAACCAATGCACATTTTGAAGATATGCACATGCCTTACTCCTCATCTATGTAGATTTCTCTTACATCTTCCACACATATAGACCTCATTCTAAACCTGGTATGTTCCATATGTAAACTTAAGCTTTTAAAAATGTGCATACAACAACATTTGTTAGCTTTACATTTATGGGAACATATGCACAATTTTGTGCTTTAAGGTCAACAATCATCTTCATTTTGATTTCCTGTGAGTGCATCTACTTAATACACTATCCTGGTTGCATAACTCGATTACCCTATCCAACATATTTCCATTGACTACTTTCTTACTCGAATATGAGCTCTGAGCAGGAAGTTACAGTCATTTGAATAATGTTAATTTACCCCTTTTGTGCACATTTCTTCTAGGTGCAATTAATCCCTGACACCAACTTTTGTCACTTGTATAAGTAAATATATTAGGAACCAAGGAAAATTTTGTGTTGGACATAGATAATGATGATGACAGGGAATTCATAAAAAATCTCAGATTGTCCATGTTATACTCCAGTCAAAATCTACAACAATTTGGAAATGACAACATTGTCCCTTTTCACCCCTTTTTCCAGACTTTGAATTTTTATCCAAGTGGCTATCTCCCAAATTACGCACTTTTGGAAAAACTTTACTAAACAAAATTTGTCTAGATTGATGAGTACATAAAATTTCAAGTGAATAATTTTTCCCATATTTTCCATCCGGGGACCCATTTCCTCCTCTGAAAATTCTAAAAATCCCTTAAAATTGGCCCAAAATAGTGGATTTTGCCCTATTTTGGCACCTCCACTCTAAGATCCTTGGAATCCATCAAATCCCTTCACAAAATATCTTCATGTATTCTTTTCTTTCACTCTGTAAAAGTCTCAACAGTAACTATGCTCTTGCCACTAAGCCGGACTCTGATCTTAAAAAACATGTAATTTGCATTTTCTGGAAAATCATAGCATAATTGGCCAGTGACCCTCTCTAGAATTTTTGTAGCCCCTGCCACTGTGGAAAAAACCCAAAAAATCTTATCCTCTTCTGAGTTATTAGTCTCTTGTTGTCATCAAAATACGATTTTGGCTCAAGACTTTTTTAAAATTATAGGACAATTTTGCCTATGTTGCATCTTTGTTGACGTGGATGTTGATGTGGAATTATGGGTCCACATGGAAGCCTGAGGTGATTCCATGTTACCCTCTTGGCCACCCTGGCCCTGTCCCATCAGCCTTCATCATCTTACTCCTTCCCGTCACCCTTCTTCTCTTTCCTTTTTTTTTTATCTATTTTATTTAATTTATTTTACCTTTATCCTTAGGGCCCCACCGTACATAGCTACCCACGTGGTACCATTTCTAACCATGGATGGGATGGGGTCCCACTTTATCTTCCATCCATCCACCTAGCACCCCTTCATTGGTCACGGGGATGGGTGGGTCCCATCCTAACCCCTTTTTCCACGATATGTAAATTTGCATGCTCCTAGATCAAACGATGGACATGATTGGAAGATCGATGGTTGTGGTTAATATCTCATCATCAACTTCATTCTTATTACTTATCAACTCTCTGTGATGTGATACCACAAACCTCCTAGGGATATGTGGCACTCCCCCATGTGATGTGATACCACAAACCTCCTAGGGATATGTGGCACTCCCCCATTGGTTTCACATCCCCAACATTTTTTTTTCAAAACCGCTCGTTATCCATGCGATACCACTTATGGTATCGGTCTATATTGTGGCCTGTCACCCTGCCATGGTGGTTTTCCACCTCACCACTGGGGTCTACCATCATGGTAGTCCATTTCACCACTACCACGTCATCTAACACATGGCCCCCATGTCACTGTTGACGTCATGAACGAAAAATCCCCAAATTTTCCAAAAATGCCCGAATTTAAAATTTCTTCATAGTCGCCATGGAAGCTCTGAAATTAAGCTTCTCATGGCCAATTTCATCCATGTACATGCCAATTCGACCATTTTACCTTAAATCCAACACTTCTGTGTCGATTTCTCAATGAATTTCACTTCGGAAATTGGGGCTTTTGCACAATTTCACCCAATTTCACCATGGTTATCCTACAAATCCCAAATTCGTCCCATTCTAGGCCTGAAAACGCTAAAATAGAGGGTAAAATTGAAGGTTTTAACCCTTGAGATCAAATTTCCCAAAATTACAGACACTTTCCTCGAACGTTTTCTTGGGACATTTTGATAAACAATTTGTAGACATCCTCTGAAGTTTAAATCTACAATTACAACTTCTGCATGTTGTTTCCAGCCCATGCAGGCTCGATGTTGAACCCGTGGCTCTGATACCACACTGTAATGCACCCAACCACCTTGGTGCCTTCTAGGATGGTGGGGCATTGGAAATTTTAACAATTTCCCCATCAAATCGCCCATAAATTCTTAGTTTTGATACCATTCACTTAACCGATTAGTTTTCAAACCAACGAAAGTTCTTAAAGGCCCATATCCAGACCCCTATCCAGGCCTCTGATTCCAACTACATTAATATGCCCTGCATATGCAAAAATTATGTAGTTCTAACAACATATATTCCATGTGTAATTATAACAATTACAACATAGTAGAATATACATAAACACGCACATTATTCAAAATATACATAGACATAAAATAACACTTATGTTTTATTGAAAATCACCAATTGGATGCAAACCTCAAACGTTCCTTCCAACCATAGAATTTGTTGTTCATTCACTCTTAACAACAGGTCACCACCGAGTTGGGGCTATGAATCCACTAAGGCAAATGTATTCTCACAAATCCCACTGAGGTCATACAACACTCAACAAAATAAGACAAGGCCAATGACACCAAGTCTAGCAGCAGTTCCACCTTACAACCTGTCATTCCCAATAGCTTGTCCCACCCAAGAAAGTGTATCCCTTCACTACTCCACAGTCCTTCAATTGGCCCACTTTCCCTCCAGGGATTCAACAATAGGTCATCCAAGAAGTCTCATAAAGCTATAACACTTGGAACACAAGGATGCTCTCAAAGAGTTATGACATCCACTTGGCCAGCATAAAGGGAAACCTATTTCCAATAATTCCCTCACCCAAAGAGAATGATCCATAGGCCTGACAGCCTGCTTCTTCAACCCAAACCACCAAGTATTTACAAGGTAACAAAAGATCCATAACTCACACTCTCCATGCAATGGTCAACATCAAGGAATGGAAGAATGAAATGATTTTCCACTAAAACCAAACAGTATATTTTCATGTTCCTATCTTGACACTTGACACTCAAGGAACTACCTTTTTCTCCACTTGGTGATTCATTCCCCTCACTTAAGAACTTAGGATAAAATCATATCATAAGACTTAGGAATTTAGGAATATATTATAATATTCCCTTGGCTTAAGCCCCCTTTGACTTAGACCCTTTTCTTAAGCCCCTAGCCCCCTTTCCCTCTCATGGAGTCCTAGCCCCCTGTACTCTTTCGTTTGAATTGGTTTGAAACAATGATGTATTTGATTAATATATCCAAGTGTGATTACAAATTACAATGCTAGGCTCTCTGACCTTATATCACACAAGCACTCGACCCAGAACATATATACACATGCACTCTGGATCAAAACACCCTAGCTTACTAGCCTATAAAACATATGTATAATTACAACTTGGGGTTAAAACTGGGGGTACTACATTTGATGTGAGTCTTTGTATGGCTATCTCCACACAATGCATGTCTATGCATGGCTATATCCACTCCATGCATGTATTTGCATGACTATCTTGAGACCATGCATGTCTTTGCATTGTAATCTAATTCTGGTAAAAGAATTAGGGTTGTAATTAATGAAGCCTATTTAATGGCTTGATATACGCCATTGTAAGAAGCCTCTAGTGGCCAGTGTTGGATTGACTTGGCTAGTTTGGCCAAGGTTAATAGATATCTATTAAGTGTTGGTTTTCCCAATTAAGGGTTTCCAAGGTAAATCTCCAATGTTCATTTATGTGCATGCTTTCTTGTTGTACTATTTCTCTCTCGTTTTTTTTTAACAATCTCCACCAACTTCAATCTCTTCCCCTCGAAAAATTTGTAGGCCAAATTCTCGAAAAATCATGGTAGCTTTGACTAGAGACTCAAGAATTTCAGAACTAGCAATCCCTTTAGAAGGTCCCCATTCTCTTCTTTGATGGATCATCTAAAGGAAATCGATGTGTTACAAGTGTTGGGGATAATTATGGATCTCAAAAAAAAACTAGAAGCAAGTTTCGCTTGGGGTCTAGGAGAATATACAAATAGTCAAGCTGAGGCTTATGAACTTCTAGAGGGTCTTCAATTAACAATTAAATTGTGATTCAAGAACTTGATAGTTATGGGTGACTCAAGCGTAATTATAGCTCGCTCACATAAATAAGTTTTTCATTTCCAAAAAATATCAATCTATCGTGTCCTTCAAGAACATAGCCACCAAGAGAACACTCTTGCAAATGAAACCACTTCATTAAAAATGGGAGTGATTAGGAAAAAAGAGGGTTTATCCTTCCAATTAGTTTCTTAACCCATCACATCCCAAATGAGGGCATGTAACATCTCATCAATGCAACATATGTCACAACATGAACTACATCGGATTGCATATGAGGTATGCATATATGAAAGGACCTATGCATCCCTTCATTGCATGACCGAAGTTAATTTTGGCCCACCCTTTGAACTTCGCAACAAGATTTATCACCGGTGTTGTGGGATAATGAATATCGAAATTGGGAGATCACAATGTTGTCTAGAGCAAAGTCATCCAAATGAAAACATGATTGGTAAGGATCTCTCCCAGTACTTGGTTGGGTACAAGGAACGTCTCCTTGAAGGCTTTCGATTCAAATTATCTTTTGTGGGTGGAATCTCCATTGCATTAGCTTCTAGAATTTTATTGCATGTATGATTTTACAGGATTAGTCTATCCTTGGTTCGATGGTTCTATTTTGTTGGTTGTTCTATTCGCCACTCTTGATTAGGATGCCTTTGTCTTTCATTTCTTTGGTTTCTTGGGGGTCAACTGAAAGGGATTGTTGTTTGTTGGTATTTTGGGCATCAACATTTGGGGTTTTGGCTTCTTCGTTCTATATAAAAGTGGAAATTATGGCCAATACAATTCAGGGATATTAGACAACGTGTTTGGTTGGTCTTGTAGTTGGGTTTTTCAAGTGCTTTGGTTTCATGTGTCGAATTTGGGGAATTTCAAAATTTCACAACTCTACTCTATTTTGTGTTTTGAACCCATGGATTACAAAGAAGCTCAAGAGATATGGAGTCCATCCAATGTAATCAGCCTTCACTATTCTTAGTGACATCAAAATTTCATGAGAACTAGCATCATTGTACTTCTCAAATTGCCATAATCATGAACACATCAGTACAACAAAAACAACAAATTGACTCTCTGGAGGTTGAATGTAAAAGAAATTTGGTGCTCAACCTAAGCTGGGGATCCCAATCAACAACTTCAAACTATAGGATGTCCACAATTTCTATTCACCTAGAGCTCAAGGAAGATGATATTGTTCATCAAATGCTTAAGGATACGGACATTGGAAATTAGGAGTCCATCCTACCAATATGGAGTGGCTGGAAGAGGATAATAGCCATCATGCTTCCACTAAGTTTTATGTTCTGCAAAAAGATTAGAATTTTAAGTGTTTTCTTAAGATTATATACATGTAGGAATTGTTGGGATGTAGTAATTTTGAACATCTACATGCTCTATATTCGATGGCTAAAAGAGTTGGTTATTTTGTTTGAATCTTCGAGCTAACAATTTTTGTAATCTCGTTGTTTGGCTATGACTACAACTCCTTTAATATAAATTTCCCCATTTCTTGTAGAAAAGCAAAACAAAATAAAACATCCTCTAGCCTCCATTTAACATTTAATATCAACAATCATTTAGTATCATAAGACCATAAGAGGTAACAATAGCCTCAAACTTGTCGTGCTTGGGTTCAAACTTCATGACAATTGCACTAGTAGACAAAATACATTATGCATTGATCTCATCTATAGGTCATAAGTCAAACTAACATTATAACTATGTTGCAAACTATAGATGATAAACAAACGCAATATTTGTTTTGTTTTTAGATATGGGTTTAATATTTCATATCTAGGCTATGAATATGCCCAAAATCATTAAACTTAGCTCACTAACAACCTATACACAACTTGTGCATCAATGATAGTAAAACAATTTTCACCTACAACACTTTTTGCATATGTATAACTCAAGAGGCAAAGCATGTAAACTTACAACAAAGTTCTCAAGCAAGGACAACTCAGTAAAACCAACAACGAAAGAACATGTTTTTACCTTTGCAAAAAATTATATGGTATTAGGATATGCTCAACAAAATTTTTGCCACTCTTGTATTTATATATCAAATCCAAAACATTGCATGTATTAATTATGTTGTGTATAAACCATCACGGTTCTTATATATTCTTCATGCAACACATACCATCTATGGCAAGAGGGATGCCAAATTTTGTTTCATTTCCCAACACCCAAACTCCAACACACAAATTGAGCTAGGGTTTCATCCACCCAATAAAACAATAGTGAAAAGATCAACACCTACTATCAAATTCCAACTCTTCAAACTATCAAATTCTAACTTTGCAAAATATCAAAAAAATCCTATCATGGCTTGCACTTGATACCACTAAGGGCAAAGTCCACCATCATACCAACTTGTAAATAAGCAATGCCAATGCCAGGCAAGTGTTGGATAAAAAACCTTTCTTCAAACCAACAAAACCACACCATAAACCATCACTAAACCAATGTCAAATTCTACCGGCAAGGTTGGTACAAGCCAAGATCGAAATGCATGAAGGAGAAGTTTAAACATGAGGCCTTGGGCTCTTCATTTACCATGATTCACAAAATCCAAAATGGGAGGTTTGACTGGCATCATAGACTATAATAATAGCCCAAGAATGAGGCCTATGCATTTGGGTTATGAGGTATTTGTTTCAAGCTTGAAAAATAACCATTAATTGTAAACCATCAAAGGATAAGAGGGTTCTATTGTATGAGGAGTAAGATTCAAATGCATGCATAGGTCAAGCCTCTGCATGCTTGATTTTCTTCGTTATATTCTAATATAGAGGTGAATAGAGAACGAGTCAAGACCATACAAGTATATAGGTTGTGATTTTGAGAATAAAGTGTATGCATAGAAACATCCCAAGCCAATAATCACTCAAGCAAGTAATTCACACATTATGAAGGAGATCGATGGCTTTTCCCTGAGTGAAGGCTTACCTTATTCCCATCATAATCTAAGTTTGCAGGCTATATTTCATCCATCGCTTCAAATGCCAAGATCGTGCATGTTCAAACCTCCAATAACTGTCCAAAATTGAGCCTCTTCAAAACCACAACAACCACAAATGGAGACTCAAAACATATGTTAAAAGTAACTATCCATCAACTAAAAAAAAAGTGTGAAGATGAAACATATAGCTTGAGTCCTCACTCTAAACATGTATCCTCTAATGCATCCTGGCTCAAAAACTGGGTATCATGAGTTGTCATAGGATGGGTGCATTTTTCCTTGTCTAAAACTAAAGCTTAAGCCTCTCAAATCAATACCAAATGAGGAATGCAAACTAGGTCAAGAGTTGAGGTATGAAGGACTACCATCTCCCACTATCAGCTATAAACCAAGGGCAATGAATTCATCTCTCTAATCTATGCAAAAATAACACTAATACCAAAATGTTGTGAAGTGGACCATTATATGTATCAAATATTTTTGAAAGGATTATGTATTCACCATCCTGAGTGCATAAGGTTGGCATAGTTAGCACTTCTTCAAATCTTGTATATGGTCGACCTTATACAAACATATATCCTTATATAAATATTCTTTGACATGGTCAAGGCAAAAAGTCTCGACCTCTTATCTTTTATCAATGCCTCTTGGTATGAATGTAAGCATTTATGCATGAAACCAAACTTGCATTGAATCTGAGATATCACATTCATGCACACAACATTTTTTTTACTCACTAACCATGTCTTTTTTAGTTATAGGTAACCCCATTTAACTTAAGTAGGGATAAGAGTTGTTGATTAAGGTTGGTTGTCATTGATGTCAACCTTTGAAGAAAGCCTGGTAGCACAAAGGTTTGGGTAATGGACCCAAGTTTGTTTGAT
>CBVK0101120376.1:0-14678 GCA_900067695.1 Picea abies | reverse complement strand
GTATGGTTGGGGGTGTGGCATTGTTGGAAACTACAATCTCTTGATGACCTCGATTAAGATGAGGTTCTTTTAGCTACCACTGTCAACAATGAAATGTTTTGGAGTCCCCTTCACCCACATATGTGAATGGAAGACACTCTCCCCCTCCTTAGGCTCCCCTAAATCTTCTAGTTGGATCTTTGCAGTTGCAATAGTAGCACTAGGTTTTGCATCAATGATCAAATTTCCTTTATCCTATTTTGAATCAGATTCTAAACTAGAGTCTGATTCTTTTCTTTCATCTTGGTTAACAATGTTTATTCATCAATGTTGTGCTCGAGGATTTTGTGGAACTCACACCACTTTTCAGTGTCCTTTTTCGACTTCCCATTACCCTTCTTTAACCACAGCTTGGATTGGTTGTCTTGAGGTTGGATATCCTTGATATATCCTTTGTTTTATGATTTGGGTCCACCTTTACCATGACTTCCCATTACCCTTCTTTAACCACAGCTTGGATTGGTTGTCTTGAGGTTGGATATCCTTGATATATCCTTTGTTTTATGATTTGGGTCCACCTTTACCATGCTTCTGTCGTGGCGGAGTTGTAGACCCAAGCTCCTACTTATTCCTCTGCTTGAATTTTTGCTCAATTTTCATAGCATATCGATGAGCAGATCCCAACGAGGAGATGTCCAAGAAATCCATCTCTATTTGGATGTACATGTTTAGGCCATTGTGGTACTTCAAAACCAAGCACCACTCGAAGTATCTGACACCCATATTTGAGTGCAAGGTATGGAAGATATTGGTGTAGTTCGACACCATCTTCTCTCTCTCTCTCTCTCTCTTTCCCGATGCCACTCGAAGTATCTGACACCCATATTTGAGTGCAAGGTATGGAAGATATTGGTGTAGTTCGACACCATCTTCTCTCTCTCTCTCTCTCTCTTTCCCGATGCAAAGTTGTCCATATCGTATACTGGTCATCATAATTTATGATAGGGTAGAATTCCTCTTTGAGGGCATCAACAAAAGCTGTTGAAGTGGGTTCTATCCTAAATGTTGTAGACTCATCTCCGTTATGGCTCTCCCAATAACTTTCCCACGAATCTTTGACATGGGGAAGGGCCTTAAGGAGTGCAAAAGTGATATTTTTCTATATCCATTTTTTTTAATAAAGTAATAACCCTCCAAGAGATTTAACCATTTATTCAAAGCATCTGCATTTATATTTCCTTCAAATAAAGGAATGTTAAAGTTGACTTGTACCTTGAAGGTTGTCACACCTTCAAAATGGTTTCTTGTTTAAGATGTCTCAGATGTCGTTGACATTTGTCGAAGAAATTGGGTGAAATATTCCATCATCTTGTTCCTCTGTCACATGAGGGATTCCTCAAGCAACAAATTAATAGGATCTCCTATTCCATCATCTCTCTTTTCATCCATAATGGGAGGCTTCTTGGGCCATTGACAATGGTCTTCCTAGCTAAGTGAAATTATCTCAAGACCCAACTCTCTATACCTCGACCTTGTTGGGGACATGCACTAAGAAACAAAAAAGAGCAGATTGCTTTGATACCACTGATCTCTATTGTATAGAGAACAAAATGAAAGGTAGGAATATGAATGGAAACACACAGACATAAATATTGTAGAGACCACAATAATACAATGAAACCCAAGTTCTATTAATGAATGAAACAGAAAAAGGCCGTCAAATGTAAAGCAATATAAACTAGCTAGAATAGTGGTAGCTTATCTCTAAAGAGAGAAGTGGCAACTACGCTCATTTGTAAGAAGCCATTACAAAAGGCCTAAAATGACCTTTTTAACATAAAGTGTTAAACCCTAAGAGGCAAAAACCCTAGATATCCAAAACCCTAACTCTAGGAGATTAAGAGCCAAAAATTATTGTGGGCCTCGAGGTGGCTAGTTAATACTTCAACTTCTCAGGGGCACAACTTTTGCATGCAATCTTTGTTTGGGGCGCACAATAACTCCTTGGAAAGATCTAGCTAAGAAGTACAATTGTCGATAGGCCTGGGTAAACCATGACTACTGTAGACCCTCAAATGGTAAAAAAACATCATTTAAGGCCTCAAAATGACACCAAAATCTTAGGACTTGAAAAACTATAGATAAAAAAATTGCTAAGATGGAGAACCATGTTGAGTTGGTGGAAGAGGTGGATGGTCGCTGATGTCCACCTGGATCAATCTATGCCAACAAATGTTAGGCCTCCTCCAATTTGGGGTATTGATGAGTGAGGTGATCCTCTTGTTGAGAGGGCTCCTAATGCTCAATAGTAAGGATTAAACCCAAGGATGGGGCCCAATTAGACTAATTCCTATTTGTTATGGAATAATCCTTCGGGTTAATGGTTTGGCAACCGTTCAATAGGATTTAAAAGTTGTTTGATTTTGTTCTTTTTATTCTTTTATAAGTTTATAGTTATTTACTACAGAAAATGTGAACTAAAGAGTCTGGAGAAATCTGTGTTGAGGATAACCTATGACAACAGTCGATAAAAACTATTTAAGGATTTAGATTCCTGAAGGAGTAATGCCATTAAGAACATATTACTCATCATATATTATTCAGGGAACAATCAACTAATTAACAATGGAAACAAATAAACTTATGACGGTGGGACAAACATAAGTAATTCCAAAATATCCTAGAAAACATGAAGAGAAGATTAACTAATAAAACAAATAATCATTAAGATAACTTAACAATATTGAAATTCTTATTAGATGCATGTAACATTTAATTAGTTGTAGAATAATCCCCGATGATGTATAAACACATAGAAATTCAACAAACCAAAATGTCTTGGCTCCAAAGATTTTATGAATTCTGCCTTGAAAGAGTTCTATGCTTACAATCCTCTTGAAATTGATCCAGAGATCCAAAAACCCTTTACTAAGAGGTCGATCTCTTTATTTATAAGATAAAAACTAATCTAATTATGAAATAAAATTAAAAATGAGTTTGTAAAAAGCCATGCCATCTCCTCATGCAATCTGCATCTTTAGTGAACAAAAGTGTTCATAAAACAACCATGCAAAAGGGCATGCACTGGCCAAATCTCTAGTTAGCTTCCAACTTCAATTCATGCATGTTCAACCTCATAAATCTTTCATTGATTAAATAATTCACTTTGTTGTTATTTATTTAGCAATCTCATGCATGCATTTTTTAATTTGATTTTCTGTTTTTGGCACAACGAAATCCAGTTGAGGTTTTGTTCAATATTCAATAATTATCCACCACTAAAATTGGAATGGTCATGCACCCAGTCAACAATTCCTCCAACTCTGCTCTCGTGCTTTTGTGTGTTAGTTGACAAAAATCTACCAGTTTGCAACATACAACATTAAAATCCTTCTCACCATTCTTTATGGTTTCCCTTGCCTGTACCTGGGCCATACATATGTATATTAGGACTAAAAAATGTATTCTCCTAACAAATATATAAGATAAAACAATCCGTTGATCTTAAAACAAAATATTCATGTCACTTCCTTAAGTTTGATTTCCTTTATTTCACAAATTTGAAACAAACTATGCTAAATAATTAAAAGTCTATAATACAAAAGTTGTATATATTGATGACACCTTTCTAATGATATAAGGCATTCTCAAAATGGGGATTGAAATCAAAAGTTATTGCAAAAATACCATAAGATTTTTTGCATATTGTATCTTTATTTCAAAAATCTAAAACAAACAATGTTGAATCAAGGAAAACCTATAATTACAAAGTTGTAGATCTCGATGAGAACTTTCCAAAAGTATAAGGTATAACCAAAACAAAGTTTGGAATCAAAAGTTATCATGAAAATACCAAAAGCATATTTTCTCTCATCGGTGGACATTTTAGAGCATTTTTGGCTCTCAGGAAAAAATGTGACCTTTCAAGTGTTGGGAAAAAAGTTTTGACTTTCCATATCGAGAGTCGGAAAAAAAGTTTTGGATTTCCTATCGCGGGCCAGGAAAAAGGTTTTGACTTTCCCTAACGGGGGTCAGAATTTTTTTTTTGGCTTTCCTATAGGGGGTCGACAAAAAGGTTTTAGCTTCCCTATCGAGTGTTGACAAAAATGTTTTCGCTTTTCTATTGGGGGTTGGAAAAAAGGTTTTGGCTAACACTATTAGAGTTTTTAAACTTCCCTGATATCATTTTTATCATTTTAAACTTAGTTTATTTTTTGTATTTGGAATTTTGTTTCGTTTTTCTCTAAGTCAAAACACTTGTTAAACTATATGACATGCAAATAAAATCAATAAAATCAAGTTATATTAAATCTCTTCACAAAAATCAAAGAAAAGGTGGTACCCAAAAATCTAGAATTTTAGGGTGTGTTGTGTACTCAACGAATGGTGATTCACTTGATGAAACCATCATATTTAACTATATCTCCGATCAAAACAAAACAATTTCAAGTAATAGAGACTTAAAACAAGAAGAGAAAACAAAAACCACCCATAGATTCTTCTATATGTAATTAGAAGTCATTCTTTACCTTTTCATGGGGATTCAATTTTTTTTAATCAATCACAAAAGATAAGTCATTTAGATCACTGACACGTACTTTGAAGATGAAACCATATTAGATCTGACTTCTAGTATTAGGGTATTATTTTTTTATAATATCTAAGTAACCTTATCACCCTTCTGGTGTTGCTCCATTGCCAAAAAATGTCCATAGCCCCGATAGAGTCACCCTGATATCACAAACCTCGTTCTGTTGCCAACAAGCGTTTGTAGCCAAACATAGTTATTTGCATTTCCTCATTAAAAAACGTGTTCCACAAAGTTCTCTCTCTCTCTCTCTCTCTCTCTAAATAATAATTTATTCAAGGAGGAACACGTGAACAATCATTGAATTTCTAAGGGTGATACCATTTATGAAGAGATGAATTAGGCCCCTAGGTCTTAGAGCTTACCCATTCTAGAAGAAGCAAGACATTCACCAATTTTCCCTCGTCATTTAGATCATTATTTCTAGAGTATATGACTTTTTCGATCTTTTCATATGATAATAGTCATTACCACAAAAATCATTGTATTTTTTCAAAACCTCATATAAAAGAAACTATAAGTACTTTCTGACTCCTACTCATGCTCACTGTCAACTTACTTTACTTTTGATATTTAAAACAAATAAGGTATTTCATTGAGAACTAGAATGTTATGTTTCGCAAACCAGAGGATGAAAACCCAACATCCCCCAAAAATTCTTTAGTAAAAAACAATGCAAAATCAAACATGCAAATCATGTAACAACAAACAAACCATGCAAAGAAAGAATGGAAAGATGATAGTAAAACCATGAAAATCAAATATGAAAAAAAAATAAAATGAAACATATGCAATAATCAAAACATTAAAACTATGATACAAAACTGCTCATGAGAACAACTAGGTGGAGTAACGCTTAAGGGATTGGCATTTGACATGGATAAAACTAAATTCACCTTCCTGACTTTGCAATATGTATGAGGCAACTCCTATCCTTTTAACATATTGAAAATCCCTACAACCAACCTTATGCTTATCAAATCCTCTTTTCAGAAATTACTAGTAACGAGGTAGTAACTTATGGTTGGGCTTCTTCCTCACTTCTTCTTTGATCACATCATCTTGCAAATCTGCACCCAATTTATATATTCCTTTCACTTTCACCATATTAGCCTATTTTATGACAACAAAAATATTGATCAAATCAACTGTATCAACTATCTTATGAACTTCATGCTGGTTTGAACTTATGGAATTTACAAATATGTTGTTACCTCTTGTCTTGTACATTTTGTTTTCATGCAAAATCAAATCAGATAGTTGTGTTTTAGGCATATCAGAAATTTCAATAGCTAAGTTACCATCATAAGAATCCAATTTTTTTTTCCCAAGGATAATAAATTATAATAATGAAGGTTCATTAGTGGCCTCGAGATCAATTACTGTACTTTTCATATATTTTTCTCTATCAATGCTGATCTTATTGTACTGTCTATTCCATGGTATCCAAAGGTGTGACCAATCTGATGAAAAATATCCTTGTAATTTATGTGCAAAGTCCCTCATGAGTATAAGACCATACACTTCAGGGATATTTGCGATGACAATATCTATCATCTGGTGAAATTTACAATTAGATGTTACTCTAATTAAAACACCTTCAACTCACCAATTACTTTAACTTCAGACCTATCACGTTGAGTGATGTGTGTTGAACATATTGTTGTGATAGCATTCAATTTTTTGTAGACAAAGTATGGCATCACATTTGTTTATGCTCCAGAGTCCACTAAATAGTTATGCAGATTCCGATTGAATATCTCAAATGTTAGTAAGAAAGGAGGAGTCATGGACTTAGATATTTCTTCCTTAGCAACATTGATTGTTTTTTTGTGTGCATTATTGACTACTATTTTCCCAATGGTTAAAGGTTCTATATTTTGCTTTAAGGGCTTCTAACAAAATCTCACGTTGTTTCAGAACCTTACATACATCGAACACTGGAATGTTTGCTTTGATTTTCTTCATATCTTCGACCACATTGTATTTCAGAGGTTCAAAAAAGCTAAATTAAGATTTATGAACATCATAAATTACAACAAGAGGCTTAATAGTAGGGTTTAAAGGCCCTGTTTTAACTGTGTTTGGATTTTGGGACATAACTAGTTGTTGTTGAAATATGGGCCCCATACTTTAATTTGGACTACCAATCCTTTTTCTACCCCATCATCATCTTCAAAAAAAATCATACTAGGAAATACCTCTGATAGAACCATGTATGTTTGAACAAAATGTTCGAAAGATGCTTCTTCCAATTTCCTCTTGATTGTTCACCATATCCTTCTACTTGTGCACACTCATCCAAAAGTCTATTTGTCACCAATTTCATTGCATTTATCCACTGCCGACATATTTCATCAGAATGCATAACTTGATGAAAGTTACAATGGCTCTCCATGGTCACTCTTCCTAAGTCAAGGTTCAAATTGGCAAGTGGTGATTCAATAACTCTGGGAGGAGTAGGTCTGCTCACAAATGGCCTATATGGTTTCTGATTTGAGGTGCCTTCTCTAACACTTTGCTTTATATCAATTATTTCATTGGACAATTTTTCAATCATTCTCTATATGGATTCCATATCCATGGAATCCTTCTCTCTATCCTCTATAGGTTGCTTCGATAAGACAAGATCCCATTTGGGTGGTGTTATATCTTTTTGTCCAAGAGTTGTTTTTCCTTCCCTACAACCCTTCATGTAGAATTCTATCTTCTTTTCTCTTTCAAAATTCAAGGATAAAGTATTTTTACCTGATCTTTCGACAAATATTGAAATTGAGGTTGGTAAATAATAGTTTATACCTTCAATTTGCATCTCTAGTGGAGGAGCAATTCCTTCCTGAAATTTGTTTAGAAATGTTGTAAATCATTGATTAAAGTCCTTAATTTTTTCTTTAGGATCCATCACCAGAGCATACAATTCTACCACTAGTGCACTAGTAGTAGTTTCTTCTCCAAATTTTTCTATGAAGAATTTTTGAAAATCAATCCAATTAGTGATGGATCCCATAGGAAAGTTAAAATATCAATTAGCGGCTGAATTTTTAAAGGTATAAGGGAAAATACAACAAACTATATCTTCAAATTGCACATTCATTAATCTAATGGCACGAATAAATTTCTTGACATGGTCTTCAGGTAGGAAAAATGTTTTGGGATCATACTTAGGAAGCAAACGTTCAAGGTGTTTAGGCAAATTATGAAGTTGTCCAGGTAAAATCCAAATCATCTTTGGTCAACCAGGGTTGATTAAAATTTGGATTGTTGGCCATATTTTCAAGATTTGAGTATGAACCTTATGATTACGAGTCTTAGTTTTCTCGATTATCATAATGTATGCTTCTAGGTGGAGTTATGGTAAGACTGATAGGAGTAGTAGGAAGTAAACCAAAAGGTTGCTCAATTTCTTGTAAGGGCAATTCTACTAAATCTTCTACTATGTGAACCAATGTATGTTTGGGAGTTGAGACTATGGTTCTAGTGGTGATTCTTCGATGAGGAAGTAATGGAGTCATAAGAAATGCACCAATTTTCCTAGCGTAAGCTTGTATGATACGTCTAAAAGTGTTAACTTCCTAATTTGATACTATGTTTGGGATTGACATAGTATCATTTCCAGTGTTATCCCTACCTTGAGGTATTATGTTTTCAGAAGTTTGACCTTCAAGATTAAGAATTCATGAATATGGGATGTTTGTACGACTTGCCATACAGTGGCCCTCCTTCTAGTGCTAATTCTACTGAGGGGGTTGGATTCCCAATGCTCAACAGTAGAGATTAAACCCAAGGACGAGGCCTAATTTGATTTATCCCTGTTTGTTATGGAATAATCATCCAAGTTAATGGTCCGACAAACGTTCGATGGGATTTAAAAGTTTGATTTTGTTCTTTCCATTTTTTTTATTGTTTTATAATTTATAGTTATCTACTATAGAAAAGAAGTGAACTAAAGAGTTTGGAGAAATATGTGTTGAGGATAACCTATGCCAGTGGTCAATGAAAACTATCAGAGGCTTTAGATTCCTGAAGAAGTAATTCCACTAAGAACATATTACTCAACATATATTACTTAGGAAACAATGAACTAAGTAATAACAGAAAGGAATAAACTCATAACAATGGGACAACCATAAGTAATTCCACAATACCCTAGATAACAAAAAAAGAAGATTAACTAATAAAACAAATGATCTTTCATCGAAAGTATCCATCATATCATTCAACCAAACAATATAGCTTAACGATATTGAAATTCTTACTAGATGCTCATAACATTTAATTAGTTGTAGAATAATCCACAATGATGAATAAACACATTGAATTCAACAAACCAAAATATCTTAACTCCAAAGAGGTTCTAAAATTAGTCTTGAAATTGTTCTCCACTTACAATCCTCTTGAAATCGCTCCAGAGATGCAAATACCCTTTCCTAAGAGGTCGATCTCTTTATTTAGAATATAAAAACTAATATAATTATGGGATAAAACTAAAAAGGACTTCGTAAAAGTCCATGCCATCTGCTCATGCAATCTTCATCTTTTGTGAACAAAAGTCTTGATAAAACAACCATGCAAAAGGCCACGCATTGGCCACATCTCCAATTAACTACCAACTTCAATTCATGCATGTTCAACCTCATAATTATGTCCTTGATTAAATAATTTGCTTTGTTGTTCTTTCTTTAGAAATCTCATGCATGCCTCTTTTAATTTGATTTTCTATTTTATGCAAAGTGAACTCCAGTTGAGTTGTTGTTCAATCTCTAGTAATTAGCCACCACTAAAATTGGAATGGTCATGTACCTAGTCAACAATTCCTCCAACTTTGCTCTCGTGCTTTTGTTTGTTCGTTGACGGAAATCTACCATTTTGCAGCATACAACATTGAAATTCTTCTCACCATGCTTTATGATTTCCCTTGTCTCTACCTGGGCCATACAGATGTATATTAGGACTAAAAAATCTCTTCTCCTAAAAAATTTATCAGATAAAACAATCCATAAATAAAAAAATTTAATATCTTGATGATACCTTTCCAATGATATAAGGAATTCTCAAAACGAGGATCGCGAAAATACCATAAGGATTTTTGCATACTGTATATTTATTTCAAAAAAATGAAACAAATAATGCCAAATCATGGAAAACCTATAACTGCAAAGTTGTAGATCTCGATGATAGATTTCCAACAATTTAAGGCATGCCCAAAACAGAGTTTGGAATCAAAAGTTATCATGAAAACACCAAAAGAGTATTTTCTCTCATCAATGAACCTTTTAGAATGTTTTTGACGTTTGGGAAAAAACGTGACCTTTTGGGCATCATTAAAAAGGTTTTGGATTTCCCTATTGGGGGTCAACAAAAATGTTTTGGATTTTGTATCGGGGGTCGACAAAAAGGTTTTGGCTTTCCTATCGAGGGTCGAAAAAAAGGTTTTGGATTTCTCAATCAGGGGTCGACAAAAATGTTTTGGATTTCCTATCAAGGGTTGACAAAAGTGTTTCTACTAGCACTCTTAGAGTTTTTAAACTTCCCCTCATATCATTTTTCTCATTTTAAACTTTGTTTATTTTTTGTATTTGGAATTTTGTTTGTTTTTTCTCTAAGTCAAAATGCTTTTCAAACTATATGAGATGAAAACAAAATCCATAAACTCAAGTTATATGAAATCTCTTTATGGAAAATCAAAGAAAATGTGGTACCCAAAAATTTAGAATTTTAGGGTGTGTTGTGTACTCACCACCTCCTTACAAGGCTTGCAAGGAAACTTGACCTTTTTCTTTTCTTTTTTTCCCTCACTAACATTATTATTTTTCACATTATTTCCCCCACCCCTTTCTTATTCTTGTTCTTCTTCTTTCATCTAGATTGATAATTACCCTTGGGATTAGATGTATAAACTGTATTAACATCGAAGGATTGAAGGGGGATAGATGTAGAAGTAGCACCTTCTGAATTTGCAGGTGGATAGAAATCCATATGTCTTATTTGGATCATCACCTGACTTGCCGCGACATTCTCCATGGAACAAATCATACCATTGGCATGTGGTCTAGGCTTTGGTTTTATTGGGTCGGTGTCCAACCTTGATGTGTTGGGTAGAATCTTGTAGAGAACCCTGGATTGTGAATACACCAAATATAGTTGTTAGGCTTTAAATATGTCCTCTTCCTTGCTTTTGACTCTTGATAGAGTGACATGCTTCGATATATATGGAAACAAGGACTTTAGAAACCATTCTAACAAAAATTCTTGAGGGATATGAGCTTTGATCATACGACACCTTCTCTACCACTCCCAGATGTGGTCATATATATGTGTGGCATTGTCTTGTCGAAATGACGATAAAATATCATTCCCTAATTCGTTTCGAATAGGAAAATGATAATGGTTTAGGAATGTCATAGATATGGCATCAAAGGAGCTAAAAAAATCTCGTGTGAACTCGATATACCATTTCACTGACACTCCAATTAGGGTACATTGGAAGAGTCTAAGCCTAATGGAATCATCCATTAAGAAGTTTGATGAACACAAAAGTGGAAAGTCGTCACATGATTCCCTGGATCCTCTCTAGCCTTTATTTCAAACTTGGGAATGTCTGAGGGAAGTTTGGGGGGAACTAGGGGCCAACATAGATTGTGTGACATCGGGTTGTTCATAAGCTTAATCAAATCTGATAGATTCAATCTTGCAAAAATGGAAGTCTTGTTTGGTTAACCAAACTCCAACTTCTGGGGGTTTTACCCCATCATTTGATTGGTACTTGTAAAATAATTTCCTGGTAGTCAGATATATGTGTGGCATTATCTTGTCGAAATGACGATAAAATATCATTCCCCTCGTTGTATCTAATATGCAACTAAAAATGGTTTAGGAATGTTATAGCTAAGGAATCAAAGGCGCTAAACAAAGCTCATGTGAACTCATTATACCATTTCACTGCCACTCCAATTAGGGTACGTTGGAAGAGTCTAGGCCTAATGGAATAATCCATCAAGAAGTTTGATGAACACCAAAGGTGGGAAGTCATAACATGATTCCCTAGATCCTCTCCATCCTTTCCTTCAAACTTGGGAATGTCTAAGGGAAGTTTGGTGTGAACTGGGGGCCATCTTAGACTGTGTGACACTGGGTTGTTCGTAATCTTCATCAAATCCAATAGATTCAATGTTGCTAAAAATGGAAGTCTTGTTTGGTTAACTAAAATCCAACTTCTGGTTTTTTACCCCATCATATGATTGGTACTTGTAAAATAAATTCTTGGTGCATAGCCAATGTTAGGCCCTAAATGAGCGTTTGCTTAATATCCAGGATTTTCATTGGAGTTAGGTGGGACTTGGAAAAAAGGATTAAGTCCTCTATACATCAGATTTCCAAATCATTTGAAGGGATTGCTCCTTGTCAACATTCCAGAAGTTGGGAAGGTTCCACTCATCTGATTTCCAAATCTTAGGAAGGGATTTCTCCCTATTGACATCCTTAAAGATAGAAAAGCTCCACTTGTTGGGTTTCGAAATCCATGAAAGGGATTGTTCCCTATGGACATCTCGAAAGATGGAAAACTCTGCTCCCTAGTGAAGGAAATGATGCGGGGGTGTGCCCCCCTCCGAATAGGAAGGTAGGGAGAGAAGTTGACAAACTCCTTGCACACATGTTGGAATTAGGGAAGATCGGGGGTACGCTTATCATGACACGTGGCATCCTGACCGATGACATCCCGAGAGGAAATGGAGCCCCACCATACGATGTAGAGGGTTGGGTTCCCATACCATTGCTGGGAGTGGACACAAGAGGTACTATAACTCTGCCTTATGTTTCCAATATGGGTGGTATTGTGCTTAATATAGGTGTAGTCAATATGGGAGGAATGAATCCTCTACTAGAGATAGCTGATGTGGGGGTATAAGTGCCCCTAGTTCCCAAGGCATTTCTAGTGTTTTCGATTGTGGGCCACTTAAGAAAAGGATTTGAGATGTGACACAAATTCTCATAAGTGTGAGTGTGTAAAGAAAGAGGACTAGGAGGGTCGGTGAGAAGCAGGTTAAAATTTGATGGGGTTATATAAATGAGATCCTAAACCTCGATGGAACTAAGATTTTCTTATGGAGGAGGAGATGAACACACCCAGGAATCGACACATGACCATCCAAATCCCTTACAAATATATTAACCTTGAGCTCTTCATCACTAGGACCTTCTCTTGTGGTATTTTTCATGTTGGCTTGAGGCTACTCTATTGGTTCTTATAAACCAACATTGTTTAGTCTATGCCTGTGAGGAGGTGGCTCAACACTTTTGGGAGAAATACCTCGGTGTACTTCTATATAGGTGGACTGATGGGTCAACCACTTTCAATAAAAGATTCAAAAGTAGCAACACATTGAAAACCTAAGGCCAACTAAACAAACAACCATAGAGAATACAACTAAAACCTTCCTGAGAAGATTCAACAAACAAACTACCCTCCAAAATATTAACCCAGGTTAGTTAGGTGCTAAGTATGAAGCAAGGAAGAGTTAATCAAAAGGACCTTATGGAAAATGACTTGGGTTGAGTAAGTCCTAAGAGTAGTTAATAAAGGAATGATATACAGTTACAATAACCTCCTATAATAATCACCCAAGGTGCAAGTACCCTCGTGAAGATGAGCACTTTCTAGGGGAGTTGAGATAGTGATTATGTGTTTACCTTAGGTACCACAAGCACTTCCTAATCATAGTCACCCATGGGATGTCCTAGGGATGGCCACTAGATTTACCAATTCACAATTGAAAACCAGGTGGAACAATCGTGGGTCAAGATCACATGTATGAGCAAGGAAACAAATCTTTAAGCTTTCAAGAAGTGATGTTACCGAGAGGACCTATCACTTCCAAAAATCCCCATACACATAGTAATCCAAAAAACAACAAAAACAACTAAAGAGGGGATGTCACCTCCACTTTCCCCTAGTGAGACCTTGTTCTTGAAACTTGTGTTAGAGGTTCTTTCCTGATAAGCACTTCTTCCTACCACAATATTTTCACTCACTAATCAATTATAGTTTGAGTTTGTAGCCCTGGAGAGTTTACTCTCCAATCTGAATCCAAGGCCCTACTTGCTAGACTATTGTTGGTTTTCTATAAAGAAAAGTCTAGTTAATTTTAGATTATACGTTCATTTAAAAAATGAAGTTGATTACTTAAGGATACAATGGTGCAACTTATGGTGTTTTTCGAGACTCTTGCATAAATAAACTTTTAAGAACACTAGCAAATAAAAATTCACTCTTATCCTTCAATGTATTTAGTTTTTTCAATGTAAAGCATCTACAATATTTTGAAATGAAATCATAATGTAGGTTACAAGCATTAAATGCAATTTTTTTTAGACTTTCAACAATGAGTCCCTACTTAACAAGCAAACTAGAAGGAAATGCAACTTGAAGAAATACTACTCTTAAAATGCGCAAACAACAAAGAAAGAGAAACACAACATAAATGTTCTTTTTCTTTTATTTTGAGAATGAATGCTAGATGCAAGCATACAAACACTTTTCTAATAGGAACCGACTACATTTAGACTATGATAACCAGAACAATAAAGATATTGCAGCAAAGCAGGGAATAAAGGGTGGAAAAGGAGAAATTTTAAGACCCAGGATGCACACGTGCTCTCTATGAGAGCAACCTATATGTACATGTGCCTTTGCTAAAGGAAAAAAAAATGTGTACATGATCTATTCCCAAGAGAAAGGTGCGCGTGTGTTCAGTTACAGGTAAAATATTCCAACCCCCCCCCCGAATGAACCCTTGCAAACTGATTTAGTAGATTGATAGCAAGAAAAACAGATTGAAAACTCAACAAAGAACCCTAAACCAAGTCTAAAATAAACAAAGAAAACCCCATCAAGAAAAACTCAAGGAATTATCCCTAGTATGATTACCAGTTTGTTGTGGATAAAATCTATCATGTGGCTAGGGTGGACCATTAACATAGAAATATTCAAAGAAGAATACATTCTTTCTCTAAAGTAGCCTACAATGATATATATATATATATATATATATATATATATATATATATATATATATATATATATATATATATATATATATATATATATATATAT
>CBVK0101120346.1:0-16941 GCA_900067695.1 Picea abies | reverse complement strand
TCTCTTTTTCAAGGCGTTGATTACTTTTCATGAGGTTTTTCTATGCTATATTGATATTTGGTTCTTAACACCCGGTCCTTCCACATCTCTCTGACCTTCTGTTTCTGCGATATTCACCTTCCTTGGATCATCATCTTCGTTGGCATTATTGTTGTAGCAGGTCTGCAGTTTATGGAGGGGAACAATCCATTCATCCTCTTCTTGCTCCAAAGGGAGGCCAGATTCCTCCTTAAATACTTTATGTCTCACCATTTGTAGTGCTTGATCTACTAAAGGAAATTCACTACCAAACAAAAAGGTGGTTATAAAATTTTGGATCATACCTTCCCATTCTAAAGTGATGAGGTGCAGCTATGCTTGAAGGTACTGGTTAATCGAAGTAGTATCCAGTGTATTGATGAATCTGTGTACCCATTGTTCTGTTGGAATTTCACTCCAGGCCTCTTCACATCTTCGTACATGCTCCTTTGAGTAGCTTCGACCTGTGTACCTTGCTTCGCAACTTCCTAGTTGTGTTGAAAACCACGTTGTCATCAAAGTTCAACATTGTGTCAAGTCTATAATATTTATTTTATGTGTCCCCCACCATATTTTTGGTGTGGCTTTCATGGCCACCTCCATTGCCAACAACCTCTCTTGTGTTTGTACACTTGTCTCAAATTCTAATAAAAATTTCTCTAAGGGGTTCAACCCATCAAATGTGGGTAGATTACTCACCATTGTGCCAATCCAGTGAACTTCTCTGGTTAGCCTAGAACATCTACTTGTAGATACTTTGTACATTTGGTTCTGCTAGTTCTCCAGCGCTTCTTCTGAGTCAGATGAACATGTTTTGTCACTTCTCCAACTCATATTCCCATCAGCTATAGGGTTGATATAGTCCTATTGTCTGGCTGTTAATTTGTAGATGTTTACCAGTTCAAATGCATGGTCCTCTTCTCTGATAGGTTATGTGTATCGTGGACCCTCTTCTGGATCTAGAGGTGAAACGACCCTAATTCTATCTTTCTCAAATGTCATGCATCTTTTCTTTATATCAACAATGGTGGAATTATCGAAGACCCAATCAATTCCTAGCAATGCAGGGTAAGGGCAGCTATCATCAACAATTTCAATTACCTCAAAATCTACAAAGGTTGTTACTCCATCGATGTCCACTAGGACATGCTCTAATCGTCCAAATGGGTTGATAGCTTGTTGATTAGCCATGCGAAGCCTGATAGGGGAATATATCAGCTTGGGTTTTCCCATCAGTGCCCAAGTCTGCTTTTTCATGACATTGACCTCTAACCCTAAGTCGAGGACCATATAGTCTATCTCATATTCTCCTATTTGAGCATTCAAGTGTAATTTTTTATTTGTCCTTCTCCTTTTTCCAATTTGGTGCACTACCCTATTCAGTAAAGGGTCTATCTTTCCTAGCTCATACTGCTTGATTAAACCTTGTAATTCTTGTACAATGCATTTATCTTGAATCAACTTAACACAAGTGTACACAAATTCCATGAGTTTTCTTACCTCTTTCCCTTTTGTTGGCGATGCAGATGGATCAAATGCCTGGGGCATGCCATATTCTTTGATTTCTAGTTGTCTCTTTGATGAATATCCTTGATCTCCTTTGAACTCTTTTCTTGCCTCCTTGAATATCTATCTTTCTTTATTAGCATCGAATGTTAGAGTCTTTTCAGTAGCTTTCCTCACTCCATGGTCATTTTCAGTCTTTCCTTGGGCTGCTCTGTCTTCTCCTGTAGCAGCGCCTCCTTGAGTGATAATAATGAATCTAGGGTCTGCTCCATGAGGTTTATCATATATCAGTTGTACTTGTGGTTTCTACTGAGGTCCTCGTCTTTCTTGAAGTTTAGCCAACAACACAAGGCATTCCTCTATGACATGCTTGAAGGAGTTACAGTAACTATAGGTTGTGCAGGGATTCTAAAAATCCCTTGCTAAATGTCCTGGTTGTATGCAGTTGTAATAGATTATTCTTCCTTGGCCTCGGCCCATACCTCCTCCTCATCCTCATCCTCTATAGCCACCGTGAGGAGTGAAATTTTCTCTCCCCAGAGAGTTGTATTGCAGAGTGTTTCCCTCTTGTTGTACTTCACCTTGAATCTTGTATATGTCTCTCGACCTTTCATGCATGAGATCATAAGCTCTACAATCCTCATCATCATGCCCCACGGATTTACATAATGTACAATACAAGTTTGTGGGTGTCTGGACATACTTCTGCATGTAGTAGAACTCACCTGGACGATGCCTATTTCTGCATACATCGCACCAGGGTAGGTTAACTTGCTTTAAGGGGCTCGGTGCCCCTGATGCCAAGTAATCATGAAATAAGGGACACTGTTCCTTATCATGGCCTTCATATCTGCATCTTACACACCAGATATCTTCCCTTTTTCCTTTTCCCTTATCTTTCTTCATATCCTCGACCTGTAAAGACAAACTAGTTAGCTGGCTCATGATCTAGCTAATGCCTAAGCTAGATTCTCCCATCGGTGTTGATTCAAGCTTCATGGCGATATTCAAAGCTTCTGCATGAGATACAATCTTTTGCTACATCAGAGGGAATCTTATGTGTGGTAACAACGCAGTGATGAACCATTCTTTGCTTTGTTCGTCAGGGATCTAGAAAGTTAATCGACCAGTTAGGGTTTTGAATCTCTGGTCGAACTCCCAAATAGGTTTTTCTACCTTTTGTTTAATCTCTTTTAGTTCCATAATACACTATGACTCTAACTTAGAATCAACACATTCTTGATCTCATTTAGGGGATTAGGCTATGCCAATCCTTGGACAAGTTTCATGTACCAACTCATTGCGTGGTCCCTTAGCATAGTGTTGAACTAGGTTCTCTTGATGGCTTCATCGGTGATACTTTTAATATTTCATACGGCTTCACACAGAAACCAATGTTGATCTAGATCTTCAGATCCATCTCTTATAAAGATAGGAAGTCTCATTTCATCTGCCATAAATATAACTAGGGTTCTTATTTGAGTAGATGTTGAGCTACTAGTAACAGTACTCTGAAGACTCTGGTGGTTCTGACTATTCTGACTACTAAGTATTGTTGGGACAATAGGAGGATTAACGTTACTTACTTCAGTAGTTCGTGCAGTTCCTGAGGTTTCTGGCTCGCTTTGGTGTAGTTCTTTAGCTTCCCCTTCTTCTGTTCTGGTGGGCTCTAGATGCTCTTCATCGGTTAGATCTACCTCTTCTCCACTATAGAAACCTTCTTCTCTGTAGTTTTTCTTAAACAAGTTCTCAAGGTGAACTCCTTGTAATACTTCCCCACTGCACATATGTCCTACTTCTGTGTCGATGTCACTGTCCGAGATCTTAAACATTAGCCTTTTCAGGTCTTATCAATCTATTGTATCTTCAAGATGTGGTTTTCATGCAAGAGAATCTTGATTCTTAGCTTTAGGAAGTGCAAAAATTTTCCTCTGGGTCCTTTGAAAAAGTGTCTCTCGGCTCGGCTATACAATTTTATTCTATCAACAACAAACTTGGTGATATACCCTCTAATGTTAATATCAAACCAGTGATCTGTTGATTTGAATATAGCGTTGTCGACTTTCTTGACCTTATGGATCAATGCTGGTGTCCAAACCACAGGAGGTCTAGATATGATTTAAAACTATGTGTCAGCTAACCTAGCCAAACACTCATGTAGCTCCTGATGGATTCCTCCAAAGAAGGTCTCATGAATGTCAGTGAATATGTATCTTTGTAGCCAATCTTCAGTGCTTATTTTAGAGTTCTTTTTCTGGACTTCAGCGAAGTCCTTCTCTTGATCCTCTATCCACTTTTGAATCTATGTCTTCGATGGGAACCACCTTGACATTCCCTTAAAAATATTCCTATCCTGGTCGGAACCGTTTGTTTGCACAGGGGTAGACTCAGGGTTCAGCTCCAAGAGTGCACCAACAAGACCTAGCTATTGGCCCTTTCGGAAACACTTGTGAAGCATATGCAATATCACCCGAAGCAGCTATGAGGGGATTGCAGGATAGATATGTCTACAACCATGGGAATATCAAGTGGTTCTTATTACAATAGCAACATAACATGCATCTATCATTCAACTAGCTAGATCTATCCTTCACAGTTATAGATCTGATCTAATACAATAATGAAAATAACAATATAACAACATCAGAGCTCAAAGCATCAATCACACACACAACAAAAAATGTATGTGGTTCACCCTATCTCTAGGGCTACGTCCATAGAACTGTTCTTATGATATATTAAGATAAAGCTTACATTTCTGATCTGCACTCTTGGCCAACCGATCCTCTCTCTTTGTCTCTCTTTTTCTCTCCCTTCTTGCGCACCCAGCTACAAGATTTGATCTTTGCACCCAGCTGCAGGACTTGATCTTCGCACCCAGCTTAAGATCTTACAATACCAGAAGGATCTCTCTCTCAACACTTCTCTCACCCATAATACAATTTTCTCTCAATGAATAGTAATTGATAAAAATGCTCAACCACGGTACTAACCCGACCTAGTTCCTCTTGACCTCTATTTATACATTACAATCCCTCACTGACAGCCTCAGGTCAAAACCTAGGTGTCAAAACCCTAATTACCAAAACCCTAGGTGTCTACAACCCTAGGTCAACTTGACCCATTCTCTCCTGGCTTCGCCAACCTGTCTTTCCTTCTTCATCTCGTGGTGCTCCAAGGCATCTAATGCTGGATTTTTCCACTTCTTGAGTCATCCTTGGTCCATCTTCCTTGTTGATCTATCATCCTCAATCTCCTCATCCAACGACTTTCTTTTCTGCACTTTGCTCCATCTTTTCTATCTTTTGCTCACTTCGACCTAGTGACAGTGACGGTGTCTCCTGCGAAGCTCGCTTTTTACCTTTTCTTCCTCGTTCTTCGCTTCCTTCCATAACCAAGGGCCAACAACCATGGGAAGTCCACATGATGAAAATTGGAACCTAACTTATTAAATATTTGGCACATTTTTTCACTTTCTCACACACAAAGTCACTACTCACTCACATAATTTCATCTCAAATTGTGGAGGTTGAAGTAGGTTTCCTCCAAAGGGATTTTGAAACATTCCACTATTTCTTGAAGAAATTATTCACACCCAATTAATTCAAACAAGTTTGGTTCACACCCCTAATATCTCAAACAACCACATCTAAAAGTTTTTGAAAACATTCACTAAGTTTTCCTTCACGAGAGATTCCAAAAGAATTTTTTTAGTCTAGGTAGGATCTCTGGGGTAGGCATCCAAATAACCCCCCGTTATCTGGTTCTCACATATTCAAACATTAGAAGTTGACAAATAGGGAACTTTAAAATCCTCTAAGTCAAGTGTTCCTAACACCATAAGGCAGGGAGATAACCGTGAAGGGTCGAAGGCCGAGGTCCGGTTGTTCTATGTGTCCCCCCTTGAGTCACCCAACTCTTGGAAGGGATCCATCTCATGACCCATTTCTGAGGCCAAAAATCTAAATGTCGCACTTTGACCAAGGTACTTAGTGGCCAAATTTTAGGACATCTACCCAAGTGGAAATTGTGGGTTGCAGTTGCACCTTGATAAGATTTTGTGTGGCTATTGGGAAATATCACCAACTCTTTTGGGATATGCACCCTCTACCCCTCATTATAACTGATTGTTTCATCCTTCGCTAGTTTCTCTTCCAGTGGCTTCAAAACTAACTATTGAGTGTTATTGGAAGGTCCAGTGCTATTTGAGAGGAAGGATGTTATGTATCTTTAGGACATGAGCATTTGTTTTCTTTGTTCTCCCCCATAGAAAAAATACACCTACCCACATGTATGATTCTTTTTAATTGATTTTTGTATGATGCTCTTTTGATTAAATGCGATTGTGAGATATATTCTGAAGGTAAAAATTATACAATTCTATTGTTCATTTATTTCTCTCATCACCATTTACACACATTCACTTTTCTAGTCAGACATCATAGGGGACCCAAAAAATCCCCATCGTTCCAGACGCTTGTAAAATCTCCCTCCTATTCTAGGAGGAGTTCCTAGTCTTTCCAACTCATTGGATCAACCCTCTCAGATCCCTGTGAGTGATACTATTTTGGGATCATATTTACTTGGTTCCACTTTACTTGGGTCCAATTCCCAAGGCCACCCATACACTATCTCTCCTTCACAAGGAGGCAGGGGGAAAACTTCCTCTTAAGGGAGAAGTTCAACCCCTCCAAATCCCCGTCAAGGGTCAGGTACACAACGTGCTCATACCATGGCTGGAACTAATCCCCCACTACCACTCCACATTCCATATTTGGCCTCCCTCAACATACCTAATTTGAGTAAACTCACAAATGACCCTATATTGCATGACCCCACATGGCCCACTATGCCTACCAAACTACCTTCAGACATTCCGAAGTTTGAAGGAAAATCACAGGAAGATCCCACTAACCATATCATGACCTTCCACTTATGGTTCTCTTCAAACAACATCATGGACGACTCCATCTGTTTAAGGTTATTTCAATGCACACTCATAGGTCCATCATCCAAATGGTATGTGGACGAAAAATTAGGGTCCCATGTGACATTTGACTCATTGGACAAAACATTTTTGACCTTATTTCAGCTACCAGTTCGTCATGACAATGGTATAGAACTACTCTCTAAGTGTAAACAATCCTCAACCATGCATATCATCAACCACATTCATGAATGGCGTCGGTGACGTAGTTTTGGCAAAGCAAAAACTACCAAGGAATAATGCCTCGATTGGTTTCTTAGATCACTCGTCTCTATCCTTTCCAAAGATGTGGCCTCCACCTTCCCCCAAAATGAAGAGGAAGACATTAGAAAGGATCAACAGTACAACCTCATTTATGCTCAGTCTAGTTACTTATACATATTACTACCCAATGCCCCGAGACCCATACCATTCTGCCAGGACAAACCTGGGATGTCTCACATGGTGGATGGATTGATTGGTACCATAGCACACCACAATCTATGCATCCAACCACCACCTATGTACGGTACACCCCAATATACGCCGATGTATGGGGGACCCCCTTATTACTCTCCCACCCCCTTATCAGTAGCCATGCCCTAATTTCCTTCCTCCACCCCTAAGTGGACCCGTGTCGACACCCATGATGCACCCGACCTCTCAAGAAATTTCTGGTACCCCCTCTACCTCAACTTATAACTTGGGCACTAATGAAAGCGCTACGCCTTCCTATGCACCCTACAGAGCATTGCCACAAAATAATCCATATTTTCGACCACTTCGGAAGCATATTTAGCTACAACAGGACAACCTTTGATGATTCCCCACCCCAACATTGAACCCACCATTTGTATCCCTCGCATCCTGATATGATGGAATGTTAACAACCCTCAAGCTAGGGCAGCACACAATTACAGTTTGTTCGATGACTTGGCGCAATATCCTGTAGCCATGTCAGTATTGGAGGTCCTCCAAGCATGTCCAAATGAATGGAAATCCTTACTTTCTGCCTTGGGGCCAGTTGACCCAGCTAATATTTGACTCATCACATTTGATCTAGATTGTGGGGAACCTCGTCTCCCTGCTTTGATAGCTTTCTAGATACTAGTTAAGATTCGAAACATCACTATTCATCGATGTATCATTGATGAAGGTGCATCCACATGCATCATGTTAAAAAATGTATGGCAGAAACTTGGCTCCCGTAAGCTAATACCATCCACCATCACTTTGAGAGCTTATGATGGACAACAATCCTCTCCTGAAGAGATCTTCCAAAATGTCCCTATTCAACTTGGGGGAAAAACCATCCTTATCGACATTGAGGTTATCGACACCCCGCTCGATTACAACATCTTGTTTGGATGTAGCTACATGTATGCTATGAAGACAATGGCCTCTTCTATATTTTGAACCAAGCTTCAAATTACGAGCCTAACCACTCCTCCAACATCGATAACATATTAACTCTTGTCATCACTAGTTCCAATGCATATCCAATCATTGATATGGGCCCTAGAATTTTCAAAGACCCATCTTTGTTGGGGGAATACCATGGAGCACCACTACTCATTCACCCCTCAACACAAGTGTGTGTCATATCTTCCAATGGGACTGAAACTGGAGATACCATTCCTCCCATAGAGACTTCTCCACTCCCTGACGTCCCACTAGTAGAAGAAATCCTACCTCAGGAATCCCCTAATAACCCTATGACACCAATAATCCACTATTTCACCCTCCCCCAGGGTCAAATCCCTGTTTGGGAGACAATCCTCCAAGCCATTACTCAAATTCCCTTCTTCTACCCCCCACTGGGAGTACAAGATTTCTAGGTAGCTACAATGCTTACCCTTCCCAACATTGTGTTGGCCATTCCGGTATGATATCTACACCCACCCACGATGGTTTCTCAACCATCCCTCCCTCCCCAAACAGAGGGAATCCCGATGCAGATTCCAGTACTAACTATGAACACCACTCCCTCACACCCACTTGCCAGCACCACCATGATAGTTGGGGGCAAATGGAAGAAGAAAGATCCCACCACTCCACTTCCTCCCCGATTTCAACCTCCTTGCACACTTTGTGAGAGAGAGAGACACCCCACAAATAGATGTCCCTCTCTCCCCGAGTTACTCCATTTGATCCAATTCCCTCGAGCAACCGCATTGGTCATCGCTTCAACAAGCACACCTAATACTACCACTGCATCCCCTACTACAGGCAGTAAAGGGTTGCAAACCAAATTTGCATGTGCCATCTATTTAGAGTATGGACACTACACCCATCATTGCCCCACCCTACCTCAGTTTTGACAGACGCTAATGACAGTATGCAAAAAATTTCAGCAAGACCCCTCTCTGCCCATGTCATCGGGTAACAACTTCACTGACATCCATTATGTCATGAATTCATTCAATGAACATATGAGGTGTCCTTGCTCTCCTTGTGACTCACTTGATCATTTCACATACCAGTGTCCTTCGATCATTGAATGTAAGTGTCACCAAATGGCCCTTATTCAAAATCATCCAACTACCCCACTTCTTGTGATGCAAGTGATTCCCCCTATTCCTTCTACAGATACTTTTCACATCACCTCCCCTAAACCTAAGTCACTTCCCATCCCTCCATGGTTCATGGATAGACTGTCTGAGTGTTTTCCCCTAAATCCAACCAATTCTCTAGTTCATTTCCTGAGGGAAATATTACCCCCGACCATAGTTTACAACCCATAGTATCTATACATTTGGTTTATGACAAGCATGCCATCGCACCACAATTACGACACCCCCTCTACGTCTTCACCACCTGAAGACAATCACACGGTGACAATCACCAATGTTACCTCCCCAGATCCCCTATATTCTTTCATTTTCCACTGCGATGAAGATATCCTAGAGGAACTAACTACCCCCAATTTCCCATGGAACATGCCCCATCACAGAGCGCTCTTTCTCTCACATGAATTCTTCTACCCTCCTAGCCAAACCTCCATATGTGAAATCAAAACCAAGGATTTTATTCGGTCAGGGAATATAGACTGGTTCAACAACCCTATCCCTACCCCTGATGCTTTTGAAGAAGGAAACATGGACAATATTTCCCCCACTATCAAAATTGACATTTCCATCAAACACGAAATTGTCGAGGAGATCACCATTAGCGTCGCATGCTCTCCTGAAAAAATCAAATCTTACAAATCTCTCTTTCAGGAATACCAGGACATTTCTTCCTGGTCATATACAAATATGCCTGGCCTCGATCCTTCTATCGTCGAACATTGCATAGACACATGGCCTGATGTCACCCCAATACGTTAAAAGCAGTGACCAATTCACCCATCCAAAGCCGCAGCTATCAAATCCAAAATTGACAAAATATGCGCTGCAGGGTTCATATACCCCATCGCATACACGTCATGGATCTCCAAACCCATCCCCGTTAACAAAAAATAGGGCACTATTCACATCGGCACCGTATTTCACAATCTCAATCATGCTTGTCCCAAAGACAAATTCCCCACACCTTTCATCAACTAGATTATTGATGATTGTGCCAACCACAAGGCCTTGTCCTTCATGGATGGGTTCTCTGGATACAATCAAATCCAAATCCATCCAATCGATCGGTATAAAACCACATTTACTACGCCAAGGGGTAATTTTGCTTATCGTGACATGCCATTTGGACTAAAAAATGTAGGTACGAAGTTCCAATGGGCTATGAATTATGTTTTCTGTGATCTCACTCACGTCATCCTTTGTTACTTGGATGGCCTCACTACTCGCTCGAAGAAGCAAAATCAACATCTAGACAACTTATGGATCGTCTTTCAACGATGTCGACAGTACAATATCCGATTAAACCCCCTCAAGTGTGTATTTTTCATCACTTCCAGATGCCTCCTTGGGTTCATCATCTCCCAACATGGCATCACCATGGACGCCCTCAAGGTCCAAGCTATCACAAAAATTCCACCACCCAGGAATTTGCGCCAACTGTAGAGCCTACAAAGCAAAGCCAACTTTCTTCAATGCTTCGTCCTAGATTACGCCACTCGTATGCATGGTTTCCTTCACTTACTGCATCATGATATCCCCTTTCGATGGGATTAACATTCCCAAATCGATTTTCATGATTTGAAAACAACACTATCCAATGCCCCATTAATTAGTCCTCCCGATTGTGATCACGACTACATCCTCTACTTGTCGGCCTCAGTCGTCTCAGTAGAAGGAGTTCTCATCCAACTAGAGGATGATGGCCATGAGCATGTTATTTATTACATCAGTAAAAACCTTTCATGACCACCCCTGAAGTACAATCATGAAGAGAAAATTTCCCTCACAGTCTAGAAACTGCGTCATTATATCCTGCTTCACACTACCAAAGTCGTGGTCAATTACAATCTCATGCAATACTTTCTTAATCGAAAACAAATTAATGGTAATTTTTCTCGATGGATTGTCATCCTATAGGAATATGACCTAGAGTTTTCAACTCCCAAAATCAAGAAATCACTTGTTCTCACTGAACTCATCATGACGTTCCCCTTAGACACTACAAATTCACCCGTCAACATGGATTTTCCCGACGAACACCTCTTTAACATCCCCTCGTATGACCCCTTGTATGGAAACCTTCTCGTCTACCTTCAGACATAGAAGTTTGAGTCTCATATCTCATGAGATGATATTTTATGCATTTTCCATTAGGCCCCTCAATACCTCCTCACCAGTGACATTTTGTATCAACGTGGAGTCGACACCATACTCTGTCGATGTTTGACCATCGACGAAGTTGACAGAGTCTTGAATGATTTCCATAGTGACACTTATGGTGGCCACCTCTCGGAGATGTCCACCACCCAAAAAATCATTCGAGCTGGATACTTCTGGCCCACATTGTTTCATGACTACATCCACACTGTCAAGCGATGCTGCAAATTCTATCTTTATGCAAACAAAGCATGAGCGTCACCCTCTCTTCTACATCCAGTCATCACTGTCGGCCCCTTCTGCAAATGGGGCATAGAATTCATGACTTTCAATCCTCCATCTAGTAATAGACACAAGCACATCATCGAGGCCATATATTACTTTACCAAATGGGTCAAATCCATGCCTACCTTTAACAACATCATTGACACAACAACGCATTTTTTCTTCAACCACGTTATTATCTGCTTCGGAGTCCCACTACAGTTAGTCTTTGATCATGGTAAACACTTTGATAATGAAATATTTGTCAAACTCTCCTCAAGGTTAGGCTTCTCCCATGAGTTTTCCTCCCCATACTACCCTCATTCCAATGGACAGGTCATGGTTGTCAACAAATTTCTCAAAACCATGTTGCAACACATTGTCAACAAACATAAGACCAACTAGCATAATATGTTGTTTTCAACATTATGGGTGTATCACACAATAGTCAAAACTTCCACCGGTTTTGCATTGTTTCATCTCGTCCATGGGATTGAATCCACCCTCCCCATTGAGTGAGAAATTCCCACATTGCACACTGCCATTGAGCTATTACCTAACGCTGCTCCAATGGAGCAACGCTTGTTGAACTTAGAGTCATTGGATGAATATCGTCGGTCTTCCTTACAGAATAATGAGGCAGCCAAAAAATGGTCTAAAGCCGTATTTGACCACCTTGTCAACCTTCTCTCATTCAATGAAGGAGATCTCGTCCTAGCCTGCAATATCGCTCATAATAATTTTGGCCATGGAAAATTCGATTCATTATGGCATGGAACCTACATCATCCAACACTGCCTCACTAAAGGCACATACATCATGGCTTCTCTAGAATTCTACCCTCTCAAAGAACTCGTCAACGGGTTGTACTTAAAGAAGTTTTACACCTGAGCGTAGTCATTCTACACTAGGATTTTTCTTTGTACACATTTGTAGAGATTTTGGTATTATCTTTTCACCTCCATGCCTCATGTCTGATCTACCATTCGTGTTATTGACAGATGACTCCGCCACCGGCCTACCACATCGGTTACACTGACGGAGCTAGTCGTTGGACACAAAATCTTGCTTCGACCGCTTGGGCCCTCTAGTACACCCCCTCACATGAACTTTTCCAGTCCAACACCATATGTTTGGGCTCAGCAACCAACAATGAAGCAAAATACGCAGCTTTCATTAGCCTCCTCACTGAGGCCAGTCACCACCACATTCATCACCTTAGCATCTTATTAGATTCCCATATTTTCATCTTGCAGCTCAACAATGTATAGTGTGTCTGCGATCCTTACCTCTTTCACAAATACCTACAAGTTGGACTCTTATCTCACAATTTTGATTCCATTACATTTACACATGTTCCACGACAATTTAATCAAACATTAGATAACATGGCTAACCTAATGTTAGATTGGCATTTATCACATCAAGACATCATCACACATACATAAAACATCAAAAATTTGTCACATCATATAGATTAGACATCATAACAACATAACAAAATATCATCACATGTAAACATCACGAAGATCCCAAACATGTATATATATATCGATCAATGTGTCATCAATGTTTGCAAAATAGGACAACATATACATCGCCCGTAGGCAAGTGATCCCTCCTCATCCATATAGGTACAAAATAGGTGTCACACTACTCTATACAAAAATGGGCTCGCAGGCCTATATAAATACAAAAATATACAACATAGAACTCATGGCGCCTCTAGAGTGACACCACTAGGTCCTCTATCTACAGGAGGTGCCTCGCCAACTGGGGGTCCTCTAGGTCTTGGGGGAAGTCTCCCAGTCATCTCTGCCCCTACTACAACTACTCTAAGGATCAGGGTCTGCAACTCTATCGGAATACCCACACATTTCTCCAGGACTATCTCGTCCTAAATCTGGGACCACATTCCCTCTGACACTCCCTGTAGTACCACCTCCAACTAGTGTCATAAATCCTATAACACCTCGTCAGCCTCCACCGGAGGAGCATATGATGGCCCTACACCTGGATCATCAAATTTGCGCCTCTGGCCAGCTCTCACCTCATCTGCTGGCCTCACACCAGCCTCGTCCCTCTGACATCGCTCTCCCACCCCTGGTTCTAACCATGGTGGTCTCACTGGCCCCTGACAAGCCGACTCTCCCAACAACTACACTTCTTAGCCTTGCGGCCCCACATATGCACAAAAACAAACAAACAATAGCTTCAACATCCATTCATACATAAAAATATGTTATACTATCAAAATCACAAAACATAAAGTACACCAACATACCTCTCTGGTCCCAATCCTCCCTAGGAGGAAACACCATATCTGGGTCATGCCGAAAATCCATCCCACCATATGGGAACCATAGTATAATATGTGGCATATGGCACCACACATGCGCCAAGTTGGCAGTAAAATAGTGGCCACCCTCCCCACCTTCATGCCATACCAAAATTGATGCCCACTGCATCAGTCGTGGATCCCGTGCCTCAGCCATGGATAACAACACTCTAGGGTGCAACATGGGCACCCTCTCCAAAAACCATGCCACCAAGATTGATCCAAAGGAAAAATGACCAGAGCTGATGGTTTGACACTGATTAATCTGCCCCATTATCTTGGCATGCAATATCAAGCCCCATGTAAAAAAATCTCCATCCAACACTCTCTACATAATCCTCAGTTGACCACCATTGATGCACTGATTCTCTAAGGATCCCTGAATCCTCACGATCATCACTACGATGCACTGATGCAGAAGTGCATCCATTGCCTTGATGCAGACATTTGAACCTGACATAATGTTTGGCCCCGAAGAATACCTTCGTGAGAAGTCTACCAAGTGTACATCCTCTGGTAACTAGGGATCAACAGGTAGGGCCATTCCCAGAAAAGGGAGCCCCATCAAGAAATAGACATCCTCCATAGCCAAGAATGTCAATTTCTCCCCCTGCACAATGAAGCATTGCAAATCAGTGCTCCACATAGAAATCAGATACTGCAGCAAGTACTCCTATGCCCGTATAAGTGGGCACTCGAAGAACTTAAGAAACCCACATGCTACCAAAAGTCTTTGAATGCCCCGCTCATCTCTCACCACCTCCCTAAGGTGATCCGAATTCTGTTCTCTCCAATGCGCCATTGTCACCCCCCAGTTTTTTCAAAATCCCCAGCTTTACCTCAAGTGCGCGGTTGTCACCCCCCACAAGGCGCACATATACGCACCTGTTCTTCACTTAGGTGTGCATCAGTGCACAAATTTTCAAGAAACAAATGCACATCAATGTACATCTGTCACACCCACAGGTGCACATTCATGCACACCTTTTCTCTACATAGTTGTGCACTAATGCACAGTTGTCGGAGAAAGAAATGTGCATAGTTCGCAGCTATAAATTGAACAGGCGTGCACCAAATGCACACCTATTTATCCCTACCACATGACCCCATGCGCGAGAGAGGAAATTATTCATGCACATCTAAGCACGGGTATCCTTTCTTCTCCCACACATTGATGGGACCACCCCTACAAAAACCTCTAGTATGGCCATTCTTATGACCCTTCCCAAAAATAGAACCTATCTACTATGCAGGAGGATGAGACCACTAACCTGGCTCTCGCAAATCCTGAATTGATCGACTCAAACTCCTATAATCTCCAAATCTCTTCTAGAATCCTCTCGTCAACTCACTATCGCAGTAGCTACAAATGAGGTGGAATTGTGGGCCCCACAACCATATATAGTCCCTTTTCCCAAACTTCCACACTCAATTACAGAAGCTTCGAATATTCATTTTCCGATCCATCTTCATCCACGAGATCAGGATCCCACCACCTACACAGTGACATTACCTAGGTCACCATTTGCACTCACCCCCAGAGGAGCATTTTTCTCACATCACATCTAGGTATGCATTCTCATGTTCAAAATTATCAAATAATTATTATATGTTCTTTATCTTCAAATATTGTTCACGTTGGGTATTCGGTTTTAATGTACGCATGTACTTGGTCATCACCAGTCAACACATCCCCTTCAGGTATATGATCGACACTGGCATGTAATCATTCCCTTTGAATATCAATTGCATCTTCCAGTCACACCCTCTGACATTCTCCTTTAGGGTCCCTACATACATATCTACATTACCATCACCTCCGTTGTAAATTGGTACTATCACCCAGTAGCACTCTCCCCCACATGATTTGTCCCATTCATAATCCCCCTTGGCACTTTGACACTCATGTTGCTTTCAACCCCTAGGGATGGGAGTCCCGATAGTCTTACGCATTTCCGAGATTCAGCCACATACTCCTTCTCCTCATTTTTCTATCTTTCCCAATGGGCTCCTAGTTTATCTCATCACAGTTCTATTTTAACTGCACTTCTATAGTATCATTAACTCTCCATTTCATCCACAATCAGTTTTCCCATATGTATATTTCCCTCCATTCGTTTACCTCATACAAAAACCCACCCATGGGGCCCCCACCCTCCATCACACTTGCACCCTCACAGGCCAAGCCACTTGCACTAGGGAACTCATTTTTTTATCTGTACAGTCATCCCAAATTATTCTTTATTCATTGGGTAATTGTAAACAAAAATGCCTTTATTTCCAGCATTTACTTAGTGTTTTGTTGTCACACTTGGTGACCTTATTTTTCCTAGAAAAGAAACCCATGCCATCCTTGGTTGGGGAATTCATTATCTTCTACTCCTATTGGCATTGTCCATAAACCCTGAGTATCCCACAGTCCATGTACCCCTGATCTCTGAGTTTTTCCACTTTGTCATGCCTCTAGCACAATTTAACCCACGTCTAGTCATCCCCCTGACACTAGATCCAGTTTCATGATTGTTTCCACTCATCCTTCACATATATCCCCAACCAAGGGAAGTCTTGAGTCTCACCACATCTCGACTTCTTCCATGTTCCTTATCAGTTCATGATCTTATCCAGTGGATTTCATGAATCCCTTTTGCTTCTTGGAGTCGCATTTCCCTTTTTGTCGACATCAACATAGTTTCCAGAAGGACGACAATATCTTGACTCTCATTGCCTTTACAATGCGGAGTCTCGGATGAAACAGTGAGAACCATCATTTCTCTCTATTGCCGTTGACCTCCTTAGTATTTGACTTCAACACACTCTCAAGACCTTTGAATTTGCTAGGCCATCAATGCCTACGAGTCATCGACACTTCTTACAGGTTTCAATGCCTATTTTTAGAGTATGTTCACCATCTGAATTGTCATCTTTCATTGTAAAAACTGCCTCGGAGGGCACTGTAGTTATCTACATCAGCATACAACTTCAATTATTGTCTTACATTTTTGAGTTACAAGACACAAGCATGGGGCATGCCTGCCTCGTTTGTATACAGACTTTATTTTCCTACCTAGAGAAAGGTTTGGGTCCCACAGTTTCCCCTCTCCCTCCGATGGATCTCTCTTGCA
>CBVK0101120319.1:0-15789 GCA_900067695.1 Picea abies | reverse complement strand
AGCCAGTTGGAATAGGTGGGTGGCCACCAATATCCACCTGGATCATTGACCTTCTCTGATGCTTATGTGTATACCTTGTTGTGTATTCAATGATTCCACCTTCATAAAACTTACTTCTCTGTGATTTGGTTCTCCCTCATTGTTAATCCTTTCGAAAAAATTATGGCTCCTGTAGTAAAAGTAGAGCCAAACAACCATAGAGTTCAAACCTGTAATGGTATAATGGAGACATTTTTTCGGGATGGTTTCTGACTAAACAATAAATAATTTGGCAAAACTATTAGAAACCCATTTCCAAAATGGGCTCATTTACTGTCCAAGTGGGCAGTTTATTCAAAAACTAAATGATTTGACAGATAGTTTCCATTTTATAAAGATACATTTCTCAGAAATTATGTGGCTGTTGAGGTAAAGGTTCAGTACAATTTTGTGTAAAACCCTTCACCATTTATCATAGTTTCCGACCAGTTCTCAGGTATTTGGCCTCATTTTAAAGGATAAATTCATCAAAACAAGACCCTCATCCATCAACTATCTGCACATATACAAAAAGGGAAACTTGGGTAGATGTTTAGATTGTTGGTTTTAGACAAGAAAAATATACATTTGTAGTGTCTTACCTTGGCCATAAGATACTTGAACTAGAGCATTATTATCATAGACAATTCTGTTAAAGAAAAATCCCCAGACAACGATCACCAACTTTGTAAAAGAATCTGCACATATACAAAAAGGGAAACTTGGGTAGATGTTTAGATTGTTGGTTTTAGACAAGAAAAATATACATTTGTAGTGTCTTACCTTGGCCATAAGATACTTGAACTAGAGCATTATTATCATAGACAATTCTGTTAAAGAAAAATCCCCAGACAACGATCACCAACTTTGTAAAAGAAATTTAGATCTTGGAAGTTATGGTGGCTGTCAGTTCTGGGCTAAGAGATATCATTCGGTTGTTCCATGTATCTAGATGTGTTTGAACCAAACACATAGACAAAATAGAAAACTTGAAAGGGATAACATGAAATTAAATATTGAAGCACAATAATGCATGTCTCGAGCAAGTAAAAAGCCCAGATATTCTGGAGATATTATCATCAAAAAAGCAACAAATGTCAATCTTATTATTGGATCAGAAATGCACGCTTCTTCATTCTCGAATGCTTAAATTGGGTAACACATTTTTTTGGTTACATTTCTTTTGAGTTTGTTTTATTTAGCATATTTGTTCTTATTGTTTTTAGACTAACTACATAATCAAAGATTTTGTAGTGAGTCTTAATTTAGTTAATGATATTTCTAATTTTATATAATTTTTATTTTCAGATCTTGAAACAAACTGATAGATGTTATATGCGCTGCTTAGCCCGTGAAGATCATGGATTTTCTGGTTTACTTTTTTGATTAGTAATAGAATCTATCTCCAAACAATTGGCGATTTATTTTTTATTATTATAAGAAATTTTGTATAAGTTGTTATAAATTTTGTTATTATAAATTAGATTAGGATTTGATTTTTCAACTACTCTATTTTTAAAAAGATCTACCTCTATCATGTGGATATGAGAGTTGATCACTATTGTGTTTAAATACTTATGTCATTTTAAAACCAGACATGGTGAAAATTCAGGGAAATGGACCACTGATTATTTTTTGAAGAATATGGAATTATACCTTACTTAAGGCTTTTGTTCTATAAGTCAAAGGGTTTTGTTTTCATTATAATATATTTAAGTATGGTTCATATTCTTCGAGTAATTGATCATGGATTGATTTAAAATTATCTTTAGTTTGTTTTGTCAATACATTGTTAATTGCCATCACTTATGTATTAATTTTGTCAACCTTTAATAGTCCATTATATCAAATTATCTTGGTCCTTGTGATTATATCATTTTGATACACATATTGAATTATATTGAGTTTATTCATGTGATTCAAATTTGTAAATATATAATTGTTCAATTGAAATTCTTTTCTTATTGTCAATTAGTCTATCATATCTTCACAAAGGATCATGATTTGAAATTGTTCTTTCTGCATTATAAATGAGATTCAAATTTTCAGTTGAAGTGACTTTCTTCAGATGATTTTATGATCTTAGAATTTCACAACCTTCTGCCATAGATTTCTCTTGACAGACATGTTGCTGGAGCTTATTTACATAGAAAAGCACAACCCAAAGTTACATTTTGGTTGGTTACTAGGTTAGTGATTTTTCTTTCTTTTTTTTGTTTTGGTTTATATTTTATTTTGTGAATGTAGATTAACATTAAGTTTAAATACTTTGCTTATTTGAGCTAAAACATTATCATTTAAATTCACTCTTTTTCTCTTTTAGTTTTAAGGTTAAAATTACATTGGTAATATGTTATAGATCTACTTATATTTTGTGTAAGATTTGGTTCTTTTGTACAACGTCAGTTTCCAAGGTTTCTTGTAAATATTGCACTTGTTTATTTGTATATTTTGTGGACAAGAATTTTGAGGTAGGGAATGCATATAGTATATCTCTATTAATAAATAGTTAGTATCTTATTTTTTGTAGTTTATATTAGATCCCTTTATCAGCTAATGGAGCCATAAAACCTGTCAGGGTTAGTCATTTCAAACATATTAGGTTAACTTGACAAACTCAGACCGAAATCTCCCTTTGATTTGATGAGAATACACATATTCCCATCAACAAATGGAACTAGAAGGAGGGCATGCAAGATATTAGTGGCACAAGGGGGTTGAAAGAAACCTCCTAAAAATCACTCTCCAATTATAACTCGTAGTTGCTTCAACTCCACTATTGTACCCAATATAACCACTACATCTGAAACCCAACCTGTTATTCCACTCGAACCACATTCTCAATCTATTCTTGTCAAACCTATGACACTTATTCCTCAAGGGCTTGATGTATAAGATATTATACAGAAATATTGTCAATCAATAATAAGAACCCATGATACCTTGGCCAGACTCAGGCAGCTGGGTGACCAATTGCATCAACCTCTTAACTTTTCTGGTTAGCATGAAAATATTCCTGTTACTAGTACACCAAATTAAGCATTGCATGACATCTTGATTAACCCATCTGGAATGATTATTCTAGGGGCAGGGGGATTTGTTCTTCCTCCTTGGCCACCTGACCCTTCTCCACCTCCTTCAGGAGGAGAATCCTCTGATGAAGATAGTTTATCCTCTAAAAAATCCCAAACTTCTAATAAATCACAAACTTCAGACCATATGGCTAATCAAAATAATCCCGCTAGGCCTTGGCTTGACCAAGATGTTGTTTCCATACTAAGACCTCAACATCCTTTACCTAAGAATCCTGGAAAATGGTTACCTAAGTTTGATCCTAATTCTAAAAATTCAGCTGAGGATCATATAAAATAACTTATGTTGGCTATTAGGATGAGAAATGTAGAACATGAAGATGTCGTATGTAGGATTTTTCCTTATACCTTTGAAGGAATAACCTCCACATGGTACTTCGCGCAACAACCCCAAACTATTATTTCTTGGAATAGATTTGAAACCTTTTTCCTAAGAAAATTCGGAGACGAAAAATCTCCCAAAGTATTAGTCATGGAGTTATCTAGTATGAAGATGAATCTTAAAGAAAAAGTTAAATATTTTAACCAAAGATTTCTTACACTAAAAAATAAGATCCCTGCAGATTCTATGCATGCAGAAAATCTGATTGTTACTTATTATGCTAAAGATTTACATCATACTACAACCATGTGGGTTAAAAGGTCTAAAAATAATAGTCCGTTAGAGGCTTTTGAAGAAGTATTTCTCATTGAAAAGGACATGTTCAACTTAAAGGATAACACAAATCCTAAAACTGAATCAACTTCTTCCTCCAAGAAGAAGATATAAATTATCACCAAACCACCTTTTAATAAGAAAGATCAAGAACCCATAGATATGGAAAGTTTGCAAAAATCATTTCAAAATTTATCCAACCAGGTTGTATATCTCAAAAGAGCTGCAGAAGAAGGATCTTCTAGAAAATGAATTTATCGAACACCTTTTATAAGACCCCCTCAAAATCCTCCCAATAAGCCAACCCCTTTGGATGAAGGTACGAGTTTAGAATGATTACACCATGCTATACAAGCCTTATTAGCTAGAGCTAATAATACTTCTGATGTCCCAACTGAACCAAAAAATTAGGTAGAAAATGAGGATGAAGGAACACCTAATGAAGAATATTCGTCCTCTCCAACTTTTAGACATTTTTCGGATAACATTTTTCAAGCCAACTTTGAAAACGTACATAATAATCAACATCCTTATAATACTTAAGGCTCAACAACTTAATGGTTATTTTTCTACATATTGGTCTCACCTATGGTTTCCACTCAATGGTCAACCTAATAAAATTAGGGTCAACAATGAACGCTATTAAAAATACACAGTTACAGATCTGAATGATCCAAACAAACCTTTTTCCCCAAATGAGAATTCATTAGAAAACCAAGGTATGAACACTTTCTTTGGGAATTTTGTCCCTGAAATATCCACTATTGCAAACCTTAATCAACAATCTAAAATATCATCCTGCACTCAAGTAATAACCTCTAATCATGCTATAAATATTGTAGATAGTTATGAGCATGATGAAATTTGGTCTTTGTACTTTGATGGGTCTAAATCACGTGAAGGATCCAATGTTGATTGTCTATTGATAGATGCCAAAGAAAATAAGACATTCATTTCTTATAGATTAGAATTCGAATGCACAAATAATATTGCAGAATATGAATCTCTCTTATAGGGACTCAAGAAAGCAATTGACCTTGATGCTAAATGTTTAGTTGTATTCAATGATTATGAAATTGTAGTCAAGCAGGTAAAAAATGTGATTCACTGTGTATTTGCTCATCTTAAAAATTACCAGAATGAGGTATGGAATTTGATTAATAGATTTATTTCTTTTAACATAAGTTCTATTCCTAGATCAGTCCAAGCGGACACATATTTAATTTCTTTAAACAATTTAATAAATGTTGACTTTTCTTATTGTGTGCACCCTGTGCCTATATTAATGTTATGGGGTTGATCACGTGTTCCTAAATTTACTATTTCATATTGCAGTGAGGAACTATTCATTTTACAGTTAACCACTCCCTTAAATTTGTTGTGTAAATCATAAAAATTTTCCAATCTAATGACAGATTTAGGGATCAAATTTGCCATGTGAGATGAACTCTCAGTTGATCGTGAATAAGATATTACCATAAAATCCCAGAGATTTTCGTCGTGAGTATTTTCATCAATCACAACACCTTGAAAATCGTCTTCCATATGAAAGAAATTTATGATCTGTTGATCATCTTCGAACACCCACCAATTAGTGATGTTATCCGAAATTGATGGCCTGAATATCAATTCAACAAAAAATGAATTACGAGAGAAGCCTTCAGTAGAAAATAATCTTGACTCTACATTAGCCAATAAATATGCTTAAGAATTGCTAGAGGATCTAAAAACATTCGATCCAAACATAATACACCATGTAATTCCCATGAAACCTCAAGACCAATCATTCCAGCAAAAACTAAGAAAGATGCAACCAAAACTAGAACCTACAGTCAATAAATAATTGAATAAGTTGTTAACAACTAAGATCATTTTTCTTGTTCAACATACCCAATGGGTGTTCAATCTAGTACCAGTAAGGAAGAATAATGGGGAAATATGAATTTGTGTCAATTTACGCAACTTAAACCGAGCCTCTGACAAAGATGATTATCCTATTCTGACCATGGAACAAATATTACAAGTATATGGTGATGAAAGATTATCCTTATTGGATGGTTTTTTGGGATACAACCACATCTTGATGTCTCCATCATATTAACTTAAAACTACATTTCGGACCCCTTGGGGCACTTATGCTTATCGTAAAATGCCTTTCAATTTTTTTATGATTTACATGACAAATTTAAGGGAGTATTTAATTGTAAAATGAATAGTTCCTCATTGCAATATGAAACAATAAACTTAGGAACACATGACCAACCTCATAACATTAATTTGGGAAAAGGGTGTACACAACAAGAAAAGTCAACATTTATTAAACTTTTCAATGAATTTAAAGATGTGTTCGCTTGGATTTATGACGATCTAAAAACATTCAATCCAAACATAATACAACATGTAATCCCCATGAAGCCTCAAGCCTAACCATTCAAACAAAAACTAAGAAAGATGCACTGAAAGTTAGAGCCCATAGTCAAAAAAGAATTGAATAAACTGTTAACAACTAAGATCAACTTTCCTATTCGACATACCCGATTGGTGTCAAACTTAGTCCTGGTAAGGACGAAGAATGGGGAAATACGACTTTGTGTCGATTTCTGCAACTTAAACCGAGCCTCTGATAAGGATAATTACCTCGTTCCTCCCATGGAATAGATCTTAGAACATGTATCTGGTTCTAAAAGACTATCCTTATTAGATGGTTTTTCGGGATACAACCAGGTCCTGATGTCCCTATGAGACCAACTTAAAACTACATTCTGGACCCATTGGGGCACTTATGCTTATCGTAAAATGCCTTTCAGACTAATTAATGCCGGAGCCACTTTCCAAAGGGCCATGGATATAGATTTTCATGGGATTATAAATCAGCCAGAGGTTGTTTATTTGGATGATGTTACTGTCTTTTCAAAGAATAAAAAATATCACTTATCTCACCTAAGGAATGTATTAGAACGTTGTCGTAAGTATGGCATTTCATTGAATCCAAAGAAATCAATCTTTTCTATTGATCAGGGAAAGTTACTTAGTTTTATAGTATCCAAATATGAAATGATGATATACCTTGAATGAACAAAATCCATAGCCAACCTTCCTCTTCCATCATCCAAAAACGCCATGCAGTCTTTTCTTGGTAAAATAATTTTTGTCAGACGTTTTGTTCCTAGTTTTTCCAAGATGGTTAGACCCATGAAAAATATGATAAAAAATGATGTTATTTTTAAATGGGGATCACAGGAGGCCTTTAATTCCATAAAAAAATCTATTAAAAAATCTCCATCCTCAATGAGCCTTGGTTTTTCCAAATACTTTACCCTCTACACTTTCGCATCAGATAGATCATACGCTGTGCTACTCACCTAGAAAAATGATGATAATAATGAAATCCCCATTTATTTCATGATGTATTCCTTTAAAGGAGCATAATTAAATTATCCATCAGTAGATCAACAAGATTTTGCTGTGTTTAAAGCAGTAAAACACTTTAGACCCTATCTATTGAAATCTAGAACTAAAGTCATCGTCCCATACCCTGTAGTAAGAAATCTGTTGGATCAAACAGATCTTGGGGAGAAGATGGATCACTGGATGACCTCTCTTCAAGAGTATGATATTGAAATCAAACTAGTCCATATTTTAAGAGGTCAGGGTATTTGAAAACTAGTGGCTGATTTAGTCAATCTACCTAATGATGGCTATGTTTTATTAAATGAATCAATGCCCCATGAAAATCAATTTTTGTGTGCACAAACCACGCCAAATTCTTGGTATTCTGACATTAAATTTTATTTAACACATGGTATTTCTCTAGAACATCTTGAACCCAAAAACAGAAGGTAATTAAGACTCAGAACTACTCCTTTTCAAATGATTAATGATGTCCTTTTTAGAAAACAATTTGATGGAATATTATTACATTGCTTGGAAAAAGATGAATTTGGAAAAGTGCTAAATGAATTACATTCTGGTAATGTAGGAGTTCATTTCGGTGGAAAAACAACTGCTCATAAAGTCCTCGAAGTTGTTTATTATTGGCCTATACTATTTAGAGACACCCATGATATGGCTTGCAAATGTGCTACATGCCAAAAGGCTATTGGAAAAGTTAAGAAGCATGCTTTCCCTTTGCATCTAGTGATGGTTGATCAACCATTTCAATAATGGGGCCTTGACATCATTGGGCCAATCAATCCTGCTTCCTCACTCCAACATAAATACATCCGTACAACAATGTATTACTTCACTGGGTGGTTTGAATCCATACCTCTAAGAGTAGTCTACACTGATCGGGTGATTTTGTTTCTTGAAACTCAGATCATTTCATTTTTCAGAATTCCAAAATCTTTGGTGTTTGACAATGCATCTTATTTTTCCTTGATTGATTTAATTTTTTTTTCTATGGAAAAAGGAATTAAATTGAAATATTTCACTAGCTATTACCCTTAAGGTAATGGAATCATTGAATCAACCAATAAGAACTTAATTAAAATCCTTAAAAGAACAGTATCATAAAATCACAAAAATTGGCATACCGCTTTGTTCTACGCACTGTGGGATGATAATATTTGCTTAATCATAATTGCATTAGGGGGATGTCCTCGATTTCAGGCCAGGGTTTTGTGGTAGATAGGGAAGGTTACATGAGTCTTGTTTTTTTGAACCCGGTTGACCTCTTCTCTATGAGAGATAATAAACAATATCAGTGTAGGATGATTTCAGTGTATCCTCAACTCTTCCTTTTCTCATTTTGTATTAGGTATGTTGGGTCAAAATTATCTGATTCTTATGTATTTACCTTGCTGTGTATTCATTGTTTTTCCCTCATAAAACTTACCTCTCTGTGCTCTAGTTCACCCTCATTGTTAATCCTTTTTAAAACATTATGGCTCATGTAGTAAAAGCAGATCCAAACATCCACATAATTCAAACCCGTAATGGTATAACATAGACATTTGTTTGGGATGGGTTCTGACTAAACGATAAATAATTTGGTGAAACTGTTAGAAAACCATTTACAAAAAGGGCTCATTTACTGTCCACGCGGGTAGTTTCTTCATAAACTAGATGATTTGAGAGATAGGTTCCATTTTCTAAAGAGAAATTTATTAGAAATTATGTGGCGGTTGAGGTAAAGGTTCAATACAATTTTGTGTAAAACCCTTCACCATTTCTCACAGGTTTCGACCAATTCTCAGGTATTTGGCCTTAGTTTAAAGGATACATTCATCAAAATGAGACCCTCATCCATTGGCTATATTCACATAGATGAAACAAGAAAATCTGTTCGATGTTTAGATTGTTGGTTTTAGAAAATAAAAATATACATTTGTAGTGTCTTACGTTGGCCATAAGATCCCTGAACTAGATCATAATAATAAGATACAATTCCGTTAAACAAAATTCCCCAGACAATGATCACCAACTTTGTAAAAGAAATTTAGATCTTGGAAGTTATGGTGGCTTCCAGTTATGGGACGAGAGATATCATTCGATTGTTCCATGTCTCTAGATGTGTTTGAACCAAATGCATGAGACAAAATAGAAAACTTGAAAGGGATAACAAAAAATTAAAGATTGAAGCACACCAATGCATGTCTTGGGCAAGTAAAAATCCCATAGATTATGGAGATATTATCATAAAAAATTCAACAAATGTCAATATTATTATTGGATCAGAAATGCACACTTCTTCATTCTCGAATTCTTAATTTGGGTAAAAAAAAAAATTGGTTTCATTTCTATTGAGTTTGTTATATTTAGCATGAGTTTTTTTTATTGTTTTTAGACTAGCTACAGAATCAAAGATTTTGTAGCCAATATTAATTTAGTTAATGAGATTTCTAATTTTATTTAATTTTTATTTTTAAGGTCTCCAAACAGACTGATGGATGTTATATGCACTTCTTAACCAATGAAGATCATAGATTTTCTGGTTTTCTTTTTTGATTAGTAATAGAATCTATCTCCAAATAGTTGGCAATTTATTTTTTATTATTATAACGAATTTTGTGTAAGATGTTATAAATATTGTTATTATAACTTAGATTAGGATTTGATTTTTCAACTACCATATTTAAAAAAAAAACTACCTCTATCCTGTGGATATGAGATTTGATCATTGTTGTGTTTAAATACTTATGTCATTTTGAAACCAGACATGGTGAAAATTTTGGGAAATGGACCACTGATTAGTTTTTGAAGAATATTGAATTATACCTTACTCAAGGCTTTTGTTCTGTAATTCAAAGGGTTTTGTTTTCATTATAATATATTTAATTGTGGTTCATATTCTTATAGTAATTGATCATGTATTGATTTGAAATTAACTTTACTCTGTTTTGTCAATACATTGTTAATTGCTATAATTTATGTCTTAGTTTTGTCAACCTTTAATGGTCCATTATCTCAAATTATCTTGCTCCTTGTCACTGTATCATTTTGATACAAATATTGAATTATATTGAGTTTATTCATGTGATTTGAATTTGTAAAGATATAACTTTTCAATTGAAATTATTTTCTTATTGTCAATTAGTCTATCATACCTTTACAAATGATCATGATTTGAAATTGTTCTTTCTGCATTATAAATGATATTTAAATTGTCAGTTGAAGTGACTTTCTTCAAACGATTTTATGATCTTATAATTTCACAACCTTCTGCTACTAGGTTAGTGATTTTTCTTTCTTTTTTTTTGTTTTGGTTTATATTTTTTTTTTGTGAATGTAGATTAACATTAAGTTTAAATACTTTGCTTATTTGAGCTAAAACATTATCATTTAAATTCACTCTTTTTCTCTTTTAGTTTTAAGGTTAAAATCATTATCATTTAAATTCACTCTTTTTCTCTTTTAGTTTTAAGGTTAAAATAATATTGGTAATATGTTATATATCTACTTATATTTTGTGTAAGATTTGGTTCTTTTGTACAACATTAGTTTCCAAGGTTTCTTGTAAATCTTCCACTTGTTTATTTGTATATTTTATGGATAGGAATTTTGAGGTAGGGAATGTATATGGTATATCTCCGTTAATAAATAGTTAGTTATATTATGTTTTGTAGTTTAGATTAGATCCATTTATCGACTAACATAGCCATAAAACCTATCAGGGTTAGTCATTTCAAATGCATTAGGTTAACTTGACATACTGGACTCTCCTAGTGGGATCTAGAGTCGCTATTATGTTTTGAGCACCAATATTCATACTCATATTATCCATAGGGCAACGAACAAGTTGATTCCATCATTGAAATACTTAAAAATATGCTCCAATAGATGGTGGATAAACAAAAGACTAATTGTCATCACATGCTCTTCCTAGACTTATGGGCGTATATGACATATGCTAAAACTACCACTGGGCTCACACACTTTCATATTTTCTATGGATAGGAATTAGTCTCATCGATCTAGTTTCAAATCCCCTCTCTCTATTTAGTTTTCAAACTCCTCCTTGATACCACTCCCTCAGAGAAAATGATAGTTACTTTGGTGTGCACCAATGAAGACCACCGTATTTATTTTCAAACCATTGAAGTGGCCAAGAATCACTTTAAATCTTAGTATCAACAAAAGTTCCACCCTCATGTCTTACACAAAGGGGATCTATTCCTTGTGTATGGCCAAGCCCATGATATATTAGTTTGAGGTAAGTTTGAACCACTATGGAAGGGCCCTTACATTTTTCAAACAATGCTTAGGGAATATATACTTGTAGGGATAGAAGGGGAGATTCTCCCTAACCCTCACAACATGCTCTACCTTAAGATATTTTACCCTTGATTATTTCCTTTAAGAGTGCCTTTGTATCTTGTACATATTTTATATAGATTTTTACATCCTTTTTGTAAATTTTTCATCTCATATGTTATCTTCTTTCACCTTCCACATGGACTCCTCATCATGTTTCTATATCAATTATGCCAATAGTGTGAGTCATTATTCAAAAAATATAGCCTTAGTAGCTTGGGCCATATTTACCCCCTCACATTCACTTGTCCACTCTAGTAGCATTTGTGTTGAACCTCCCACCAATAATAAGGTCGAATACAATGTAGTGATTGGTTTGTTAGTCAATTCCCTTGAACCTCAAATTTTCCACCTTCATGTTTGTCTCAATTCCCATCTTCTCGTCATGTAGTTGAATGATAATTATCATGAGCACAACCCTTGCCTCTTTAGAAAGTATTTACAATTTATACTTTTGGTGTGCTCATTTGAATCAATTTCATTTATCCATGTTCCCAGAAGACAAAATAATTTTGTAGATACCATTGCAAATGACATTCTAGACTAGCATTTAACACATCCATACATAAGAAGATAACATTTTTCATTCACATATATATAATATAACATGTATTATCATTTTCAAATCCATATATATTGGTGATACACATTTTTATATCAAAAACTTCATCCATAATGCATATGTATATAATCCATAACATCATACATAGTTTTTCATGGAGTCCACTACTCTAAACCCAGGGCATGCTCATAGCATGTTGCATACATAACAATTAGGAAGAATAAGACCCATTAAATTACTTATATCCACGATCCCCATCAAATGGAGGGTTGCATGCTAAGGGAACTATGTCCCCTCTAGAATTATATTTGATAATATGGCCAAACACCATTTCCCTTATTAGAATCAGGTGACAATGAGGGGTTGCCCCTATGAAATATTATGCATTGACATCATACAAGTCAAGCCACCTATGTTCACACACCCCTATTAGCAATTGATATATCCTCTTTCTCATATCTTCCATAGTGTGATACCCTTTAGTGTTAGTATCAACCCTTTTCCTTGACCTCAATGGCCAAGGCTCATCTGGATCCATACACACATGGTAGTGGGATTTCCCTATTGGAGTCACCAATGATATATCTACACATGCATATAGCATATTATTAGTAACACATATTTATATATTCTACTCTATTTAATGAAATCAAATAAAATCATACATACTAGCTGGGCCCCATGCTCGTCTAGGTGGTAGGGTTAACTTTCAATCCCCCTTGTAGTTCATCCCCGCATACAAATAGTTCTCAATATGTATCCAGAGTTGATCTCAATGTGTAAATAATGTAGGGTGAACTACATTTTTAAGTAAATTGCCACTTTCGTTTTGTCCTCAAATTGTCTTTGTCAGAGCATTACACTAGAGACCTGTTTTAATCTTTGGGTATTACGATGATCTTTATACTTTTTACACCGTCCATATTCTTAAGGAATCAGTTTTAAGTGCTTCCCCATCCTCTAGATGATTTCTTAACCAAAATATAAATCTCTAAACCATGATAAAACCTTACAATTTTGAAAGAAAATAAATAACATGATCCACTGTACACCTGTCTTGCAATTAACCTTTAGTATCACCCCGTTCTCTTTGTCATTAGAAAATCTCTAATTGTATTATTATTTAAAGGTGGAATAAGAGGGTTGGAAGAACCTAAGTGTGGGAAATGTGTGTAAACCCACCGGGGTACCGAACAGACCTGTTGGCAACGGGAAAATGCACACATGATACCAAGACATCTTCGCTGGGGTACTGAATAGGCATGCTGGCTGCGAAGCAATGTCAGGTTTAGAGGTAGAAGGTATATTCTTATAAGTTAAATTTTCATGGAAGTATACATCACATGGATACACCTATTGGATTAGATTAACACATTTGAGTGGGTTAAATGGCATCCCTACCGAGGATATGAATTCTTATTGGCAACAGTGGCTCTGTCAATAGTATTGAAGTTCTTTTCATAAACATTGTGACTCTTTGATTAAGACGTCCTTTAAGGTTATAATCCCCTGCAAAGAATATTTTATTTTCTCGTTTATGAATTATGGTAATATTTTATGACCATTGAGCTTATCCTAATATTGTATGGTCTGAAAGTGAATTTATTTCAGGTATCTTAGATCCTTCTTCAAGTATTATTCTTTTCTTCTTGAGATAAAGTCTTACCGGATCAGATATAACTGCTTTGTCCAGTGAGTCACCATTTGTTTGCTTCCCATATTGCATCTTGTTTTTCATGTCTATTTGAAACACAGTATTGTCTTTTATTCACTGCCTAGTAAGTGTATTCGTTAGATCGACAAGTCTTTGGTAAAAGTTTGTGGTTTTAACGCTTGTTATTTTTGCTCATTATTTCCTTATGTTGTCTTTCTTAATGATTGATTTTCTTCTTTAAATTCATGACTTAAAAGAATGAATTGAAATCCTCTTTTCCTGCAAAATCACTAGAAGAAAGTCTATCACGGTTTTCCTTTCCATAGTTCAAAGACTATGATTTCTTCTAGCTAAGATAAACATGAGAAAAGGGTCCATGAATTATGTTGATTACATGATTATGACCTTAAGAGTAATTTATCTCCTAAATCTGAACTCTATATGCAAGTGAATAAATGAGATTGGTTATGTCCTAGACCTATGACATAGGTCGAACCTAAACTAAACCTTATGATTAATTTGAAATAAAATGTAAAAAACTATTCCTATCTCTAAGTGGTCGGCCTATCTTCTTGGCCCTTTCTAAAACCTTATGATGCGCTATATTCTTCTATGATTCTCCTTTCCTTTCGACCAACCTTCTAGTTATATTCTTAATCATAATTGCATCAGGGGGATGTCCTCGATTTCAAGCCAGGGTTTTGTGGTAGATAGGGAGGGTTACATGAGTCTTGTTTTTTTTAACCCGATTTACCTCTACTCTGTGAGAGATAATAAACAATATGAGTGCAGGATGATTTCAGGGTATCCTCAACTCTTCCTTTCTCTTTTGGTATTAGGTATGTTAGGTTGACCTTCTCTAATTCTTATGTGTTTACCTTGCTGTGTATTCACTATTTTTCCCTCATAAAACTTACCTCTCTGTGATTTGGTTCACCCTCACTGTTAATCCTTTCGAAAAAATTATGGCTCCTGTAGTAAAAGAAGAGCCAAACATCCATAGAGTTCAAACCCGTAATGGTATAACATAGACATTTTCTTGGGATGGGTTCTGACTAAACAGTAAATAATTTGGTGAAACCGTCATAAACCCATTTCCAAAAAGGGTTCATTTACTGTCTGTGCTGGTAGTTTCTTCATAAAATAGATGATTTGAGAGATAGGTTCCATTTTTAAAGATATATTTATTAGAAATTATGTGGCGGTTGAGGTAAAGGTTTGATACAATTTTGTGTAAAACCCTTCACCATTTCTTACAGGTTTCGACCAATTCTCAGGTATTTGGCCTTAATTTAAAGGATACATTCTTCAAAATGAGACCCTCATCCATTGACTATATTCACATAGATGAAAAGGGAAACTTGGGTAGATGTCTAGATTGTTTGTTTTAAAATAAAAATATACATCCGTAGTGTCTTACCTTGGCCATAAGATCCCTGAACTAGAGAATGATCATCAAAGACAATTTCGTTAAATAAAAATCCCTAGACAATGATCACCAGCTTTGTAAAAGAAATTTAGATCTTGGAGGTTATGGTGGCTGTTAGTTATGGGATGAGAGATATCATTCGGTTGTTCCATGTCTCCATATGTGTTTGAACCAAATGCATGAGAAAAAATAGAAAACTTGAAAGGGATAACGAGAAATTAAAGATTGAAGCACATCAATGTATGTCTTGGGCAAGTAAAAATCCCGGAGATTCTGGAGATATTATCATAAAAAATTCAACAAATGTCAATATTATTATTGGATTAGAAATTCATGCTTCTTCATTCTCAAATGCTTAATTTGGGTAACAAATTTTTTTGGTTTCAATTCTATTGAGTTTGTTATATTTAGCATGATTTTTTTTATTGTTTTTAGACTAGCTACAAAATCAAATACTCTGTATCCAATCTTAATTTAGTTAATGAGATTTCTAATTTTATTTATTTATTATTTTTAACGTGTCCAAACAGACTGATGGATGTTATATGCACTGCTTAACTAGTGAAGATCATATATTTTCTGGTTTTCTTTTTTGATTAGTAATAGAATCTATCTCCAAATAGT
>CBVK0101120282.1:0-27236 GCA_900067695.1 Picea abies | reverse complement strand
ATGGTGATGTCTGCCAACACTTCTTGTTCTTCTCCTCTCATCATGAGACCGGTGACTTCCTTATTTACTTGAGTCATTCTCCTTATCCATCTTCTTTTCTATTCTCTCCAAGCTCTACATTAACTTTATGTTGAGGCCCTCCTACTGCTCATTGGCTTTCGTAAGCCTCTCATTATCATATTTATAACTGTGGGCATCCTTTTGCAAAATTTTAATGGTCTCTACCAAGTTCATGTTTTCTTCCTTTCCTTCTCCATGTCCATTTGAATTTGTACATTCATTACCCATATTGACATACATCCCTCTGATCTCATATTCATGGATGTAATCCCCTTATGTATATTCCATGATTCTTAACTCTGTACTGATCATGTTCTGATCTAATTTTTGTTAACTTTACAAAATGTGTAGCCAACAAAACTTGTTAGGCTAAATAATTTAATAATTGATGAAATTATGTACAATCCTGGTTCAATAATGAATCATAATTATTTCTTCTAATTTCCTAAAAAGTTGACTGCCCAGATCAATTTTATGGGTGAATATTTGTATTTTATTGTCCAATACCTTTCCAACACCTACTTCCATTCTCAATTCTACATATTGAGCAAAACATTATGGTTATTTGAAATTTGTCCATTAATTCTTTTGTTCACACTTCAATTTGGTGCAAATCTACACTATAATTATGAATTTTTGCATCTATTCCATTAGATTTTTTTAGGAGCTCAATTTGGTTTCTTCATATATATATTTTGGATAGTCTTTCCAAGTTTCACCTCTTTTTGGGTTATAGGATACTAGTTACAACCTGCTGAAGTTCTAGGCCAATTAGTGTTTTTGGTCTCGAATGTTATAGATACCTTCTATGCCATCTTAAACATTTTTAACATGCCCAAAATTTTGATTCAGCTCCAGGAATATGTTCTATTGTTCAATATCTTTCCACATACTTTTCATGTGCCTCAATTTGATTCCGGAGCAGAAATTTATGGCCCTCCGAAGTTAGTTGGGTCTTAAAATTTACCCCCCACAGTTTGTCCTGTAACTTCCTCATAAAAGCTATGTTTGAAGAACAATTTGCACCATTCGAAATCTCTCTGCGGGATCTTTATTATGGTTTTTGAGTAGCTAAAAACATTGTTTAGGGCCTCAAAAACACGCTGCAAAAATATGACCTTCAAACAGTATAAAATGTCACAGAAATTCACTGGTTTTATGTTGTTGTAGACCATCCAAACAACTTTGTGCGCACAAATTTGAAAATGCACACCCATATTTAGCATGTGCAGCAACACCATAAGGTAGTGCATGCTCCTCGCACCTATAAGCAATGTGGATCACTTCTCTGTCGCGCCAATATCTGGTGCGCACTACATTTGTGTCGTGCTCCAATATCTACCACGCACAATTTTTGTTCATGCACTAATACTTGTTGCGTGCAATTTTTTTGTCGAATGCTAATATTCCGTGTGCATTTCACTCTACGTGACACACCATGAAAAATATTAGTGCACTCCTATCGTGCACCATTACTTCATGTGCACCATTAATTAAACCGTTGCACGGCAAGAATATTCAGCATGCATGCACTGCATACCAACATTTTGCGCGCACCAACAAAATTCATGTGCGCTCTGCCAATACTCAGTGTGCACACCACGTGCGCCAATATTATGTGTGTGCACACCACGTGCACCAATATTATGCATGTGCCACCTAATCTGCATCGCGTAGTGCTAAATTTAGTGCGGGCATCCGCACACTATTATTTTTCTACGCTTCACTAGGTTTACTCCATGTAGCACCAAATTTAAGCGTGCACACCCGTGCACCATTATTTTTTGCACATTACCAACTCTACTCCACGCAACGCCAAATTTAAGTGAGCACATCGATGCACTGTTATTTTTTGCGCATTACCAAATCTACACCGCGCAATGCCAAATCTAAGTGCGCACACTTGCGTAGCGCCAAATGTAAGTGCGCACAACCACGCACCGTTATTTTTTGTGCATTACTAAATCTACTCCGTGTAGCGCCAAATTTATTTGCACACACCCGCACACCGTTATTATTCGTGCATTACCAACTCTCCACCGCGCATCACCAAATTTTAGCGCGCATAGCCACACACCCTTATTTTCCACACATCATAATATTTTCACTGTGCATCACACATTTTTAGTGTGCACACCTGCACACCTTCATTTTTTTGCACATCAATTCCTCATGAATTTCGTTGCAGAAATTGGGCTTTAGCCAACTTTTCCCCATGGAAATTCTGCAACTATGAAATTTTTTCAATTTCACTCCGATGTCACCAATTCAACCTCTAAAACAACAAATCATTGATGGTTGACATTACTAGAACATTTTTTTCCCAAAATCAATTCACGAATTGAGAATTTTAATCAAATAATATTGCTCCATCTATCATGGCTTCCCTGCAACTTCGAATTCAACCAATTCCAGGTTTGAATTTTCTAGAACAAATATTAAATTAAGAATTTCTCACCACTTGGCCAAATTTCTCAAATTTCCCATGAATTAACAACAAAAATTGGGGCTTTTTCCCAATTCCACGCAATTGTTCTGATTTTTACCATGGCCGCACTATAACTTGAAATTTGTCCACTTCAAAATCAATTCTCTGTGAAATTTTGTTTCAATTTAACTTGCTCGGCCTATCCAGGCTTAGTGTTGAAAACTGGAGCTCTGATACCATATTTTAGCATCCCCATCATCCAACTAGACTATGCCACATAATTTTTTTGATATGTATACAAAATTAAAACATATAGAAATTATGTAAATGCACATATTCATACTGAATAATAATAAAAATACACATACAACACACACAAGAATAACCCATAAAAATAAACGCATAAATAATAATGTAGCATGTAATTTAACACACAATTGACACTTATCTTGGTAAAAATATCACCAACTGCGTGTAGACCTTCCACGTTCCTCCCAGCCTTATACCACACTGCTCAAAACTCTCAACAATGGGTCACCCCCGAGCTAGGACTAAACTCCACCTGGGTAAAGGAACTCCTAACCAGGCTAATGTATCTTATACAACAGAAAAAACTCTGTCACAAGTGCCAACTATAACTAACAGCCTACAATCCCTCATTCCCCACATGCTTGTCTGACCCCAGTAAGTGTGCCCCTTCTCTACTCAACAGTCCCTCAACTTCCCCACTTCCTTTCTTGGGCTTCAACAACAGGCCGGACAAGAAGTCTCAAATCCCTATAGTTGTAGTTTGGCACCTTCGGGAAATCAATTCCCAACAATTCTATCACCTAAAGAGAATTTATCATGGGCTTGACAACCTTCCTCTTCAATATCCCACGGACCTGAAAACCCACTTCTTCAGTCCAAATCCTAAGCTAACCAAGTACAGGTACATGTACAGGTATGGGTATAGGTACGGGTACACGAAGGTCCAGAGGATAGCTGAATGAGTGAGTGAATGATGATGGAATGATGGAAAAATGAACTAAGTCCAAACTATATGTATGCATGTTCCTAATTTGACACTTGTCATGTTGAGAAATACTTTGGCCCACTTGTCCCCATCCTTAGTGTTAGACGTCAAATTTACTCAGCTGGATAAATGTCGCATATTCCTCCCAATTGTCGTAAGTGTCGCATCTTCCTTACAACTTTCGCAAGTGTCGCAAGTTGTTCACAAGTGTCGAAAACATCATTCAAGCATACTGCCATAATGATGACACTAAGGAGGCACTTAAAACATCTCATGTACTTGGTTTGGAGAAGGAGAACTGGTTAACTGAAGTCAAAGGACTCTTGACACCTGAAAAGAGCTCTGAAACAATGGTTTTGAGGGTGAGCGCTCCCCTATATCAGCCTTAGGAGCACTGGCGCCCACCTACAAGGCTTCAGGGACTGTTATAACGCTCTCCTGCCCTTTTACAGGAGCGCTACTCAATTTTGGAGCGATGGCACTTCCCTTAACCTTCTCAGGGAGTGCTACAATGCTCCGATACCCCTTTTACAGGAGCACTGCCTAATATGAGGTAGTAGTTGGCCCGTTGAGGAAAATAAGGGGAGGATCTTTCAAGATTAGAAGGCAGTTGCATTCAAATTCTTCATTTCATCAGAAGATCCCTGATCTAAGGAAGAGGTTCCCCAACTTGTTCTAAAGATAACTCAAGAGGTTAAGCTCCTCTTAACCTATATAAGCAAGTTCTATGATGGTGGAAAGGGGGAAGAATTGCCAGCATGAAACCTATGATCTCATAGGAAACACACAGTCAGCCCAAGGAGAGTGATCAGTGAAACTGTTATTATCCAGGTTGTGGATCTTTCAGGAAAGGGTTATATGAAGGGGACTTGACGAAGCTGTCGCATTCGCATCTACATTGTAAGTATTGTTGTCGTTATTCTCATCAATATGACACACTTGGCCTGTTTCTTTCTAGTTTGTGTCTAATGTTACATGAACTTATCATTGATATATAGATCTATTTTCAAGCTAATATCAATAGAGTAGGAAGTGGTCGTATATTGTTTGTCTACAGGACTCAGCGAGGAGCAAAGGATTGGAGCTCAACTCGGAGCGTGCAGGGACAAACGTCGATAAAGAGGTACTTCTTTTCTCCTTCCTTCTCATGTGTTAGTTTGTATATATTTGAAAGGAAGTCAGTGTCCACGTTAATCATTTTCTATCTTATAGTTAGGGTCAAGCTCTTGAAGGCAATCCACCTATCCGCAGGGAGATTTTCCTACAACAGAAACTGGCGAATCCACTGGGGAGATAGCCTCAAATCGAAACTTCTTGTTTTGATTTTCTCCTCATTGACCTTGTTCTATCCCTTGATTGTTTCAGACCTGGTTCACTCCTCTTTTGATTGGTTTCATGACCTGATTGGCTCCTTACCCCATCATACTCAGCCTAATTGTCGAGATTGAATTGCAATTTTTGGAATTTTTGACATTTTGGGGAATTTTTAAACATGGCGCCCCTATCCCTGTGTTAACAGAGCGCCAACGCTCCCTAATAACCTTGCACAGAGCGCTATAATGATACTTTCCTTTGGAAATAGAGCGCCAACCCTCCTTAGGCCAATAAACCTTCCAGAAATTTTTATTTTTTTTTTTTTTTTTCAGGGTTTTTCCTCTGTGCCTCTCTTGCTGGGTAACCTTGTGAGTCAATCCTTCTTCTTTCTAGCTTTGACATCTGTCTTTTGCTTGGAGAAAAAATGTCTTGTTGTTTGGATTTTGTAACCTTCTTCACTATTGTTGTTGAGTTTTTCTGCCATTTGGAGTTTGGAACCCATACATTGTCTTTCTCTCCTCATCAACTGAACAAAAAACGCTGGTGAAGGTCATCAAAGGTCTACATATATTTCCATTTGGTTTTAGTTAAGATCATTGTTCTTCAACTTTTTATTTTGGGTGTGAATTTTGTTTTCTCTTTGATTGCTTATTTTCTTTCGCTTCTTGTTTTGATCACAACGAGAGGGTGTATTGTTTGTATGATTTCTTCTTGTGTTGGTCTGATTTTCATTCATACAAGAAGATAATTAGCAAGACAAGCATTGTGTTGAATTGACCATCATTCATATGCAAACAATAAAAAGTATCTTCATGATTGATTGTGCATGTTAGAAGGCATCTCAAAAGTTTTAGCATCACATCAGGATTTGATTGGAGAAAACTTGTTTGAGGACACTCCTTATTAATGCTTGTTAGTGAAAAGGATTCTCTCTCTCTCTCCCTTAGATAGATGTTCATCGAAAAGAAATGAATGCTTATCATTTTTGATGCATTTTTGGGACTAAGTCATAATTCCATTCATTTCACTTCCATGCACCCCTTTTTGAGTAAAGAACAGCTATAAAAATCAACGCTAATTAAAAATTATTTAGAACTTTTTCTTTTCTAGGATCCTCCACCAATAGTAGACTAGGCTTAGTACTTTGGATTAGGCTGTGAGCATAACTCTCCAAAGTTTCCAAAACAAATAGTAGCATCTTGAGTTAGGGAGAGTCAAATCCAATCATCGTATAAGTCTGCTTGGGATCCCCCTCTCACACAGGGGTTACGCATGAGGTCGCATTCGGGTGAGCTACGGGGACTAACCCTCCGTGGTTTAACTGATTGTGGTGGTCATATCATATTATGGGGATCTCTTCAAGGTAAATCCACAATCACTGCGTGGAATCCTTTTAGTTGATTTCGGGCTCGATACCCTGCCCGTATGTTCAGATCGGACTGTCGACTGTTCCCGCCCAGGGGCTGACTGCGAATTGGTAACCTTAGTGGCCATAATCTTTAGGGTCTTACACGAGGTGATGGTGATGGGAAGTCTCACTGTACTTGGAGTAGACATTGGTCAAACTCACTCAGGCTCCTTGGAGGATAAATCCACAATTACTGTGTGGAAGCTTGCACCAAGGCGTAAGTCCGTTAAGCAGGTCGCCATTGTAACTGTTCCACCCTATCCCTGCCCCTTCTGAAGTTGATCACGCGACGTTGGATTTCATCACCAACTAGTACGGTCATCAAAAGAAGGTCATGTTTGCTTGGTTGTGATTCTTAGATTTCTATTAGCGTATGTTGTTTCTTTTTGGTAGTTGGCCATAGATCTCTTTCCTCGACTCTTTTTCGCCAACATCGACCCTCCACGTCGTTCGCGGAGGCTACAGGGACTTCCTCTAGAAAATATGGAAGGAAACACCCCTTTACCCCCTCATTCTACAGAGGGATCTCCTCAACAGAGCGAGGTTCAAAATACTACAACTCCTTAGGAAGAAGTTCCCACTCCTTTGGAGAATTTTCAAATTGTTTCGGAATCTTCGGAAGCTTACCGCATTCCAGAGGGATATGAACGACGTATCCTCCAACTGAATTCTGCTGGAGAATTTGTTGTCGTCGATCCTTCTGACATTTCGGCTGGGTCTCCTCAAAACCCTTTAGCCAATGACCCTTTTTGGACCGCAGACATTGTTTGAAGTCCACCACGCTTGGTGCGAGATCTTTATGGAATAGGAGAAGGTGCCGATGCACCTTTTTCCTACACCATACCTCCAAATCATTTTACTGGTACCACCACCTTTACAGCCACACCACCTGTTGGTACGAACATACCGTCTGTTGGTCCAAGGTCTACTATTCCCCTCTAGATGGCCCATTCTACGATGGTCCCGCACATTCTGACTATCCCCGCCGGTAACACGGTGGTTAATTAAGCTCTGATTGGCACACCTATAACACCAAGACCTACGCTCCCTTTTGGATTCAGGGCACTGAATGCTTCCACTACCACCACTGCCCAAACTACTACCCAAGTCATACCGGGAAGTTCCATACCCATCCAACAACCCGGAGGGACCGGTCTTGGTGGTCCTAACCCGCTCGGTGGCACCGGTCAGTCATTTACGTCCGGTACTCAAATCTTGGGAACTCTACCTCAATATGGGGGGCACCCTCTCAGCGGAGGACAAATTCCATTAGGGGGGCACTCTCATGCTGGGGGCTGGGGGGCACCCTCAATCCAGAGTCTACCAACAACCACACGGAAAAAATGTGCCTGCCACACCTAATCCGTGGAACGTCCTTTTTCAAGGAAACCCACAGTTTTTGACAGGACACAATCCTCAGACTCCGCAACAACCTCCTTATGGACAAGTTCCAAACCCAACCTACGATCCTCAAAACCCATCTGGTTATCCTCTGCTCACACATGCTTCTCAAAACACCTCAAATCTTGTATACCTTGATCAAAACCAACCTCACACAAGAGGGCCCACTAGTTACAATTATCCACATAACCTAGTGATTGGCCCCACCGGTGTCCCCCTACCACACCAACATTACCCATAGATTAACCGACAGCTACCTTTTCTAGCGACCCTGGATATTCCAGACTTGTCTCGGTTAACGAATGATCCTATTTATCATTCTTCGGTTTGGCCAGCTATTCCAGCTAAACTTCCTTTTGATATCCCAAAATTTGACGGAAAGTCTGGAGAAGACCCAAACAACCACGTGATGACTTTCCATTTGTGGTGCTCATCCAACTCCCTCGTGGATGATTCTATTCGTTTGTGTCTTTTCCAACGAACACTTACGGGTTCCGCAGCGAAATGGTATATTAAATTACCACGTGCATCTTTTCATGATTTCAACTCCCTCGCCATGTCCTTCCTCATGCACTTCCAACTGCCCATTCAATATGAGATGGGTACCGAACTATTAACCTCCCTTCATTAGACAACGTCTGTAGATATCCCTGATCATATTCATGAATGGAGATGATGACGAAGGCTAATCAAAGCGGTCATTCCTAACCAATTGTTAGCGGAATGGTTCACAAAATCATTGCTACCCCATATCGCTCGTGATGTTGCCATGGGTGGTGTAGTCACCGAGGAAGAAGCCATCGCCCGAGCTCAGTACTTAGACTTAGTCTATTCACAATCCGGTACTCTGTACGAGTTGATACCGAATGCTACCCGTGCCACTAACGATCCATCCAAACCATCATCTACTTCCCACGCAGATGGAGTTATTGGCTCCGTCAAAACCCAATCTGCTACCCAATCGGCTGGAACAATTCAGCAACCCTCTTCGACGGTTGCTCCCAGCTCGACTGCACCCTCTTCCACCCCCCCTCCAACTTAGGTATCTGATGTGAATGCGGTCCAATCAACCCCTTCACAACAACTTGGGGGAAAGAAGAAAGCGAGAAACAAACCAAAGAAAAACAATAACAACGAACAACCCAAAACCCAACCACAAACCCCTGCTGCTAGAAAACAACCACAACGAAAACCGAAATTCCCATGTCTAATTTGTGGAGACGATCACTACACTTGAGACTTCCCACATCGCAATGAAGTGGCCAAACTTTTCAAGGGAAATTCACAACCTATTGTACTCACTCAGCCATTTCCACAGCAGCAATCTTTGGTTGCCCAAACCCCCACACCGGGGGGCAGTTCCAACCAACTCCATGATGATGCCTCGACAAGTGCCCACATTTACATGTTTAACAGGGTTAATCTAACCATTCGCTCTACAACATACGACACGCCAGTTAAACCTGATAAACTGAATATTGTTAACGGTCCTCCACCAGACCCGTTACCATCTTTTGTTAACCCTCCGTCTGTTAGCCCTCCATCTGGGCCACTCCAGATTGAAAATCCATATTTTGACTCTATCTTATGCCCTCCTAAGAGTACCATCTGGAAATCTACTTTTAATCCTAATTCACGGGCTGCCCAAAATTACAATATTGTAGAAGATTTGGCCCAAGCCCCGTGTGCTATGTCTGCCTTGGAATTTCTACAACAACACTGTCCCAGCCAACGTAGAACGCTCTTAGCCTCTATTGGCGCTTTTGATCCTGAGTCATCAAACAACCTCACATTTAATCTGGATGATCATCAACCGTGACTCTCCCACCAGCTAGCCTTCCAAATCGATGTTGTTGTGCACAATCAACAAATCCATCGAACTATCCTGGATGAGGGAGCCTCTACTTGTGTCATGTCCTTAGCTTGCTGGAAAGGCTTAAAATTGCCTACCCTTAACAAATTTTCTACCATGTTACGTGCTTTCGATGGATGTGGTTTTCATCCTCACGGATTATTACAATCCTTAGCCGTTCAGTTGGGCGGCAAAACTGTTATCGTTGACGTCAAGGTGGTCGATGCGCCCCTCGATTACAACCTACTACTTGGAAGAAGTTAGTTCTATGCTATGACTGTCATCGCCTCATCGGTGTTCCGATGTGTACAATTCCCCCATCAAGGCAAAATTGTTACCATCGATCAGCTTGATTTTTGTACACCCGACGCTCGCATCCCTGCTACCAACAACATTCCTTTTTTGGGAGACCATCCAGTTACGTATGAAAGCATTGGTGTTGGCTTATTGAAAGATTCTAGCCTTATGGGTACTTTCCCTACACCACTTCCACCTACCGCACATCATATTTCCGCCGTCAATATGATCTCGACTATGCCTTACCAATCCTTGGAATCATCTGACCCTTGGATTGTACCTAGTCCTTTGGAATTCGATGTGCTCAGTGACACTATGCCACTTAGCCCAGCCGAGGCGGCATATGTAGCTATCTAATCTGCCTCTCCCTCTTCGAACACTTCACATTCATTGGCACCCGATGCTTACTCGGTGCCCTCATGGTTGGACTCCCTATCATTCGTCATCGATTACATTTCCCACATTTTTCCTTTGGACGAATCGATTATGGAAATGCTCAACATTGACGACCTGCCTTGGGATGACAACCATCATCGATCCTCTTTTCTTCCGTTGTTGGAATAAATTCACCAAGACATATGCTCTGTCTTCCCTCCCGATGTTGTCGATGCTCCGCAATCTCCCATCCTCACACAAGATACTCTCTTTGAGGGGAACATGGGTAACCTCTCGACTACGATCACGATTGACATTTCAATCAAATAAGGTGTCGTGGAAAACATTAACCTTGGTGCTAATTGTACACCCGATGAAGTGATTTCTTACACCGCTTTGTTCAAGGAATTTCGTGATGTCTTTGCATGGAGATACGAGGAAATGCCAGGGATCAACCCTTCAATCGTCGTACACAAAATCAAAACTTACCCTGACGCAAAACCGGTTTGATAGAAACTTCGCCTGGTTCATCCCAAGAAAATCACAGCCATAAAAGCAAAAGTTGAAAAACTTCTCAAATCTGGCTTTATCTACCCCATCCCTTTAACCGAATGGGTATCCAACCTTGTTCTGATTGCTAAGAAACAAGGGACCATTCGTGTTTGCGTTGACTATCGAGATCTCAACAAAGCTTGTCCCAAGGACAACTACCCTATGCCCTTCATCAATCAAATCATCAACGATTGCACAGGGAGCGTAATATTCTCTTTCATGGATGGCTTTTCTGGATATAACCAGATTGAAATCTTGCCTGCGGATCAACACAAGACATCCTTCATCTACCCTTGGGGTACTTTTGCCTACCGAAAGCTACCTTTTGGCCTTAAAAATGTTGGGGCTAATTTCCAGCGAGCCATGTCGTATGCTTTTCATGACATCAAAGATATAGCAGAACCATATCTCGACAATTTACCCGCCCATTCGCTAAATCGATCCGATCACATTGATCATTTACGGGCGATTTTTCTTCGATGTAGGTTCTACCGTATTCGTCTGAACCCACACAAATGCATTTTCGTTGTCAAATCCAGTCGACTCCTCGGTTTCATTGTCTCCAAGGATGGGATCAGGGTGGATCCCTTAAAGATCAAGGCCATCTTAGCCTTACCTCCACCTACCAATTTAACCCAACTCCAGAGTTTGCAAGGCAAAGCAAACTTTCTTCATCGTTTCATCTGCAACTATGTCGAGATCACTAAAGGATTTATGTGGTTACTGCAAAAGAATGTCCCTTTCATCTAGGATGATGCTGCTCAATGGTCATTCGACGCTCTCAAGCACACTTTGACCCACACACCTTTGTTACATCCCCCTGAATATACAAAGGATTATATCCTTTACTTAGCCACTTCTACTTCCACCATTGTGATGGTGTTAGTTCAAGAAGACCCCAACGGCAAAGAACATGTGATTTATTATCTGAGCAAGAGTTTATCTGGACCGGAACTTAGATATTCGCATGTTGAGAAACTGGCTCTGGCAGCCGTCATGGCTGTCCAAAGGTTTCGCCACTACATCTTATTACGCACCACCATGGTAATCGCAGACTCCAACCCTATGTACCACATCTTGACACATCAAGTACTTGGGGGAAAATATTCAAAATGGATCGTTATTCTTCAAGAATTCAATCTTGAGTTTACAAAGGCCAAAGACAAAAAATCCCTGGTGTTTGCAGAGTTCATTTGTGCTCTCCCCCATGCCGATGAAAACATTGAACCTAGAGATTCTCTTCCCGATGAATCTCTCTTCCTCATCAGCACCTCTGATCCTTGGTACGGAGACATTCTCCTCTACCTTCAAACCCAACATTTTCAGCCCAACATCTCTCGTGAAGAGCGTCGACGCATTCATCACCACTCTCGCCGTTATCTCATCCTCGGTGACACTTTTTATCGTTGTGGTATTGACACCATCCTTGAGCGATGTTTGATTCATGAGGAGGCTGAACGCATGTTGAACGATTGTCACATTGGCACCTGTGGCGGTCACCTCTCCAGAATGGCCACAGCCCAAAAAATCTTACGTGTCGGCTACTTTTGGCCCTCCATCTTCAAAGATTGCATCGAGGCCGTCAAAAAATGCCCACCCTTCCAACTCTTTAACAAGAAGGCACGCACCCACCCTACTGCGTTGCACCCCATTATCGCCATCGGCCCCTTTTCTAAATGGGGCATCAATTTCATGCAGTGTAAGCCTACCTCAGCCGGGGGGCACGGTTACATCGTCGTCGTCGTCGACTACTTCACCAAATGGGCTGAGGCTATGTCTACCTTCCTGAACGATGGTCATACTACAACTCTGTTTCTTTTCAACCATATCATAACTCGTTTTGGAGTACCACATGACATTGTCACTGATCATGGTGCACACTTCAAAAACTAGATGATGAGCGAGTTACATGTCAAATTGGGTTTTCTCCATGAAAATTCATCCCCTTACTACCCTCAAGCGAACGGACAAGTTGAAGCTATCAAAAAGGTCCTGAAAACAATGATCCAACGCATGGTAGGGGAAAACAAGACATCATGGAATTTACAATTGTTCTCCGCTCTCTGGGCCTATCGCACTTCTGTGAAAACCTCAACTGGATTCACTCATTTCCAGTTGGTCTATGGCATTGAAGTCGTCCTACCAATCGAGTGTGAGATTCCATCACTAAAATTGAAAGTAGAACTCCTACCCCATACTTCTGCTGAAGAAGAATGATTCTTGTATCTATCCAAGTTGGATGAAACACATCGCGATGCTACTCTCGCCAATGAGGCACATCAGAAATGAATTAAGAGTCAATATGACAAATCCATCCACCCTCGAACTTTCGCAGAAGGAGACTTAGTCCTCGTTTACGACCAAGCTCACGACAAATTAGGGACAGGAAAGTTAGAACCTATGTGGCATGGTCCTTACATCGTGAAGTGTGTTCTACACAGAGGTGCTTACGAACTAATAGATCATGATGGAATTTCCCTGGGAGAGCCCCGAAACGGGCTTTACCTTAAAAAGTACTATGCCTAGATCATCTAGCATATGTACTTTGTACATTATTGTATTTTAGTTTGGTGTATCTATTTCTTTCGCGTGCTCGAGTCTTTACCTTTTCCACTCATGAATGTGCTTATGTTTTCATGCGTAGATGACGTCTTCCCTTCCTATCTTTTTTGGGTTCGTGGATGGCGCTAGCCGACATACCCAGAACATTGCTTCAGTAGCATGGTTTATTTACCAGTTTGATGAAGTGGTGAGTTCAGGAGGTATATGCTTAGGACCAGCAACCAACAACATGGCAGAATATCATGCTGTCATCGGACTGTTGACCCAAGCCTCCTCCCTAAGTATATCTCGCATTATTATTTACTTAGACTCCCAACTCGTGGTTTATCAACTCAACCGTATCTATGTTATCTGTAGTCCTATCCTGCTACGTCTACACTTACAAGTTCGTCGCCTTGAATGAATGTTCGATTACATTGAATATAGACACATTCCAAGAGAACTTAATAGTGTTTCGGATTCATTATCTAACTATATCATGGATCAGTATCTTGCCCACATATAAGAGTTAAGGAAAAAAAAAATGTACATTACATGTAAAATAAAACACATCACAGACATCATCATGTACAAATCATTGGCACTGTAAAAACTCAAAAATGTATATATATGTATATATATATGTGTGTGTGTGTGTGTGTGTGTGTGTGTGTGTGTGTGTGTGTGTGTGTGTGTGTGTGTGTGTGTGTGTGTGTGTGTGTGTGTGTGTATGGCGTGACTGAAATGTTTGGATTACATCAAAAAGTATGTAGAAGGGCAAAATATTGGGCTTTTCCACCCATACAACGTCGCCTGACAAGGCATACAAAAAATATAACGGAGAGACTCTAATCTCCCCGCACTACATTGTGCTACGAGTAACACATCACTGCACACACTACGCGCCTCAATAGAGAATTGATATTCTCTGGTACTCCCACAGTGTGCCTCTGCAGATGTAAAGGAACTTCTCCCCTCCGTAAAGGAGGAATGCCCATCATGAGGCCTTGGAGGTTTCTCTCAACCTCCCAGAGACCTAGCACTGGTACTGCCAGACCTACTGCAACCGGGATGCCCCCGTGACGTCCTGGTACCGGTATATCAGTCGGGTGCACTGCTCCCTTGTCTGCACATTGAAAACATACATCTGTTAAAACTCTTCTACATACCCAAATATATATATATATATATATACATCAAAAACTTAAAAAAAACAAAAATTAGACAAGGTATGGCTCAGTCTCTTACCTGACACATCCCAGTCTTCCCCCGCAGGAAAAATAAAATCCATGCTCCCACGGAAATCTACCTCAGCATAAGGGAAGTCCTCTATCCAGAGATACTGCCATCTCAGCTAGGCAAAGAAATCGCCAGTGAAATGGAACTTTGACTCCGATACTAGCCTCGGAGACAGACTGGTCCACCTCTCCATCCTCGGTTCATCCATTGGTCACACCACCAGTGCTATCTGAGGCTACATCTGAGGGATGCACTCTAGAAAAAATGAGACCAAAAATGAGCCGTAACCAAACTGCTTCTGTCCAGTCTTGCATCGTGAAATATGTTCCTTCACGTTTCGAAGGAACCCTGCACTCCAGTTGAACAGTGTTGGTTCCAAACACTGAACATCGTAAGCCACCTGCGATCTTGATGCCAAATGCATGCTAGTACTGTCTGTCACACTCATGATAGAAAATAGTATAGACTGGAGGGGTATATCTCGAATGTCTTTGATAGGGATTCTACCCCCTACCAGTCTTTCTCCTGGGATACAATGGCGTGCCAGATATATGTCCACTTGTTCGGGTAGCGCCCTCTGCCTGGTAAAAGATATGGGGACCCCTCTTTTCGAGAGGCCAGTCAAAAAATACACGTCTTCTAACTCAATGGTTAAAAGTTGTATGCCGATATGGAATCCTTGCTCTGCAACATCCCATAGTCCAATCATATGCTCAAGCAATAAGATCTCTTTCTTCATTTTTTGCAACTTGAAGAATTTGAGCAAACCACAAGTTCGCAAAGCGACCCGTGTGCAAGGAATCCTTAAGGAATCTAAGTCATCCATCTCACGTTCCCTCTCTTTCCACTCGATCATGGTCACCAAAGTTATCTACAAAACAAAAAAATCAAGAAATCCATTATTTCCACGTTTTGGCAATTTCGACAATTTTCAAAAGCAATTTAAAACATGAAATAAGATGCCCACATCATTTAAAACTAACCACACACTCTTTATGACCACCACGCCCTCTCTTAAGCTATTTAACATTCATCAAACAATGATAAAAATGTTTAAAAAGATCAAAATGATTTTATGGTTGCGTGGGCATGCGTGGAGATTTTCTCATGGATTCCTTGCTAAAAACGACCTATTTAATTGGATTCTAGGGCGTTGGCATCTTAGCCATCCTTTCCTAGAAAGTTTTTTCGCAAAGAATCTCATTTTTCCATCGATTTTCAAAGAGGCGATTTGGTTCTAATTAGGGAAACTTAGGGATTCATATTTTAAAATGAATGATGCTATTAAAATGAATGTGAAACCATGTGTTTGAAAGAGCAAGAGATGGACATCTACCCGGTTCGAATGGCAAGCAAAATGGTGAATCGTAGCTCTGGCAGCGAGCAAAACAAGATCCACTTCAAAATGAGATTCTCCACTACTCCAAAATCCTTGTGCAAAATGAAATGGTAAATGAAATTTCAATCAATTGTTATTTATAAATTTTCATTTTTCATGAGGTATAGTCATTTTTGGATTTCTCTAATGGTATAATGGCTTCACTAATTCCCTAGTTTGTAGTTCTGACATCGCAGGTTTCCTGGCAGTCCTGATGGGCTATTCACCTTGTCACACTTATGAGCTTAGTCTTAGTTCATTCTTGAGCTCGATAACATGATAACGTAACCGGGTAAACTTTTATATATTTTTCAGACCCGTACGAATATGAACACACGAAAAGGAACCCCCCTGGAGTCTCCTTTAAACCCTTTTCAGACTCTCTAAATATGAAAAGATTGTCGAGTGACCTTGCTTCCTTTCACACTCATTAAAAGGTCAGAAAGGGAATCTTTCGAGCGATAGTTTAACCCTTTTTCGGTCTCATTGGACTATTGTACGAAAAAGGAACTGAGAGAGTTCTCTTTTAAGTATTTTTCAAAACTCTATAATCCCGAAAAACCTTCAAGTTTTTTGTCTTTGGACTCGTTAAATCACACATCGATAGGCCCATATGGGACCGAATCCTTACTTCTTCTGGTTCGTTAAACAAAGGAAGAGGAACTTACCGAAGGTGAGTTATATTGAGCATGTGTTATCCTCCTCAAGCTCATTAAATCAAAAAGAGGTACTCATCCATCTGGATGGGGGAAAAATTGAAAGGAGCAAGCCAAGCAGTCTCTTGAGAACATCATCCAGCACTTCTTAGAATCACCCTTGAACACGACACTGTGTCATTTGCACATATCATAATCCGTTGAACCTCTGCACTGAGCCAATCCTTCGAGTTCCTTTCACTCCTTTGGGTCACCCGACACAAGTCACAGTATCCATTGCATAGTTTTGGTCCATGTCATGTTTTGTTGTTGTGCCTTAGTGTTCAAGGGAAGTATCTGCCTCAAGAGTTAGCCATCCCAAATATCTTGACTCAAAACCTGTGTCAGTCCATGTTCATTTGATCTGCCAATTACATCTCCATATCCGTTTCATGTCATTGATGGGGGATACATCAAGGCCCTCCCTCGACGAGTCTATTCCTGTCGACTCCAACACATTATCTAGGAATTAGGCTTAGAAACTAGTTAGTACTTTGGGACCTGCATGCCTCAATGGCAGGCCTCCTCACATTTGACAGTGGGTTTACATCATTGACCCCTAATCGAATGATTCCATGGATGTTAGACCTCATCTCATCTATTCACATTCGCTCGAACGTACTAGGGTACCTTGGGAATCATTGACATTAATGGTGATCTCCCTCACACTTGTTAACGGTTCATACCATTGACCGGTAATCAAGTGGTTTCTGCCATGTTCGACATCAGGACATACCATTGACCGGTAATCAAGTGGTTTCTGCCATGTTCGACATCAGGACATCTATTCACATGGTCAGATTCGTACCGTATTGGGATTGGTAAGAAGACCCTGGGTTAAGTAACCACTTTGATATATGCTTTTCCCAAGCTGCGAAGGAGTATTTATTGGACAAGAACACATACACTGTCACATAGATCCACTTTGTATTGGGCGTGGCTATGTCTTGTCATCTCATAGATCCACTGTGTATTCTTCGTGGCTACGAGTAGTCCGAGTCATCAGAGTATAGATCCAGATTGTACCTTCGGTGGCTATACCTTTTTCATCAATACAATTATGGATCCGCAGTGTATTTTGTGGCGGCCATATCTTGCAAGCCTTGATCACCCAAGCATAGGTATGCCTGCATTGGGTTTTGAAACATGTCATGATATTTGTTGGATGTTTGTGTGCAGCTTCCGTCAGGTTCTCCAAGTCTATACCCTTGCTTGAACGTCTACAAATCATTTTAGTTATCAGTTCACATCTTCTAACTTCATGCTTTGGGGGGCATTATGTTACACGTCAAATTTACTCAACTGGATAAATGTCACATATTCCTCCCAATTGTCGTAAGTGTCGCATCCTCCTTACAACTTTCGCAAGTGTCGCAAGTTGTTCACAAGTGTCGAAAACATCATTCAAGCATACTGCCATAATGACAACACTAAGGAGGCACTTAAAACATCTCATGTACTTGGTTTGGAGAAGGAGAACTGGTTAACTGAAGTCAAAGGACTCTTGACACCTGAAAAGAGCTCTGAAACAATGGTTTTGAGGGTGAGCGCTCCCCTATATCAGCCTTAGAAGTGTTGGCGCCCCCCTACAAGGCTTCAGGGAGTGTTATAACACTCTCCTGCCCTTTTACAGGAGCGCTACTCACTTTTGGAGCACTGGCACTTCCCTTAACCTTCTTAGGGAGAGCTACAATGCTCTAATACCCCTTTTGCAGGAGCGCTGCCTAATCTGAGGAAGTAGTTGGCCCATTGAGGAGAATAAGGGGAGGATCTTTCAAGATTAGAAGGCAGCTGCATTTGAATTCTTGGTTTCATCAGAAGATCCATGATCTAAGGAAGAGGTTCCCCAACTTGTTATAAAGATAAATCAAGAGGTTAAGCTCCTCTTAACCTATATAAGAAAGTTCTATGATGGTGGAAAGGGGGAAGAATTGCCAGCATGAAACCTATGATCTCATAGGAAACACACAGTCATCCCAAGGAGAGTGATCAGTGAAGCTGTTGTTATCCAAGTTGTGGATCTTTCAGGCAAGAGTTAGACGAAGGGGACTTGACGAAGCTGTCGCATTTGCATCTACGATTGTAAGTATTGTTGTCGTTATTCTCATCAATATGACATGCTCGGCCTATTTCTTTCTAGTTTTGTCTAATGTTACATGACCTTACCATTGATAGATAGATCTGTTTTCAAGCTAATATCAATAGAGTAGGAAGCGGTCGTATCTTGTTTGTCTACAGGACTCAGTGAGGAACAAAGGATTGGAGCTCAAATCGGAGTGTGTAGGGACAAACGTCGATAAAGAGGTACTTATTTTCTCCTTCCTTCTCATGTGTTAGTTTGTATATATTTGAAAGGAAGTCAGTGTCCACGTTAAGCATTTTCTGTCTTAGAGTTAGGGTCAAGCTCTTTGAGGCAATCCACCTGTCTGTAGGGAGATTTTCCTACAACACTTAAAACTTAGGATAAAATAATTATCCATACTTTATACTTTAAGGAATATCAATATATAATTCCTTTTTGTCTTAATCTCCCTAGCTTATCCCCTTATCCTTAAATTGTATCCCCCTTTCCCTAACTAGTGGAGTTTATCCCCCCATACTCTTTTACATGGTTGCTCTACCGAAGTGATGTTTTTTTTATTAATATTTGTGTGTGATTACATTTGCATTACATGCATACTATCCTTTCTACATCATGGCTCACCATCCCCAAAACATAACATATACACAAAGGCTCTCTGGCCTCAAAATCGCACATGCTTAAGTTTGTTGCACGTGGTATCTTGGAATGTGCACACTTCGTCATTTTAGTGCACAATACATGTGCACACTTCATCATTTTAGTGTGCAGTACATGTGCACACTATACCATGGAAGATGTGTGCAAAATGATATCAAACATCTCACCAGCTTATATACATATGTACATTTATATTTACAATTACAGTTGCAGTTCGACTTAGGGGTATTACATGCGGGATATGGAAACTCGGGGAAAATTTTCCTCCAGGGATACCAGTGTCAAGTCACTAAGGCTAGTATTGCAAGGCTGGTAAATTTTTTAGATTGCATATACCATTGGCTATATAATAGCAAGTTGAATATGACATTAGGCCCAAAACTCACAAGCGGTCAATATGCAATGCAAATACAACTCAACACAACAATTTTTTGGAATCCCCATAAGTAATTGTTCAGAAATAGATGAGCAGAAGATATGAATCTTAACGCAAAGTCATGGCGGGGCTAGACATGGTTGTCGAGCCTACAGAAAGACTGTAGCATGGGTGTGAAAATGGCTAGTGAGGAGCTAACTAGCACACCCATGAAGAGGTAATCTCTACCATCTATAAATGATACCTTTAGAGAATCTTGAAGGTATAATGTCGCAACGAATGGGGTTGACCCTATGGAAAATATGTGATCGACATGGATAAATGCATAATGCATGTGAAATGAAACCTACCCTATATGCCAATAAGGAGCACGATACTTGTTGAAGGAGTAAAAAAAATGCCACAAGATATAAAAATATATGTCGAAAAAGACATCTCTCAAGGAAAATTGCTCAAGAAAACATCTCTAGGGCACTTTCATTAGTCTAAATGGTGCAAAAATGTTAAAAGGGGGTAAAAAACTATATAAAAAGTGGAAAAAATGAGTTAAAATAGGTGTAAAACATATTTTTTACCATATTATTTTACCTTTACCATTTGGAGAGATTTGGAGCCCTTTTTACTTTTCAACCTTCCAAGGACCAGTATAGGATGCACAAAGCTCGGAATCCAAAACTGCTTGAACCAGGTAAGAGACCAAATCCTCTTTATTTGCATCCATAAGTTTTTAAATTTTGGTGATTTTTTGAGTTGTAAAATGTTTTTTAAAGGTCGCGCAGACAGGTATGCGGCTTTTCTTGACATGGGATGCATACATATGTGTCTATCATCACTGATATTCGTGTACATCTACGTAAAATCCAAAATTAAAAATTTAACTCAAAAATTTTGAAATGTTTTGCATGATGGTGATTGAATGGAGAGAGAGGGAGCATGGAGAAGTGGATAATGATGTCATGATGACCCAAATACTCAAGAAGCCCTCTTACGATGTGGATTTTACAAGTTCTTCCATTGCAATGGGATTAGGTCACAATGAAGATTGATTGAAACTTTGATAGAGTATTGGGAGCCAGAAGCAGATGCTTTCATGATTAGTGGGTAATCTTTGAGAATTGAGACTGAGGATATATATTTTTATTGTGAAATCCCAATGAGGTGATATAGTAAACTTGAAAGAAAAATCATACATTGGTCTAATAATCAATGAATACATTGCTTTTTATTGCTCGATCGAGACAGAGAAAGTTGGGAGACAACTCCCAATCAAGTATATTGAGAGCCTTAATATGAAGATTATTCTGTAGACGATTTCCCTAATTATAGGACTAGCATCACTACATCAAGATTTGAGAGAGATGATGATATATGCAAGAGAATGCCTGAGGAAAATATTATATGATTGGAGTACCTCATTGTTGATGTGCATGAAGGCCCAGTTGACACGGTGCAAACAAGGAAAACTAAATAACTTTGGCTTTGGAAGCCTCTTGTGTGCTTTCTTATTTGAGAGAGTCTCTATGATAAGTCCTCGGGTGAACATTTTTCCTCATTACATATAAGATGGCACAATGGAGATATGGATCGAGGTACTCCTGGGGTAGGGAGGAGGTCACCTCAAAGACCCATGGGAAGACACATTTTTTGCTTGGCAGTCATGGCAAGTTGTTGCAATAGAGGACTATCCTAATGCAGGGATCAACTACCACAATGATCCAGAGATTCCCATTCCTCCCGGTAGTGCCTATAGAGACATTGGTAATAAAAAAAAATCACTTATTTGATTTTTATGTTTTAATGATTTTAAGAAGTAAATATTTTTGGTGTGGATCGAGATGATAATGTGATTGTCTGATCATACAGATGTGGGACCAAGGAAACCTAAGGGATTTCCTTTGCATGGTCAACTTGGTCGTGATGGAAAACCACCTAGAGATGTTGATCAAGTATTGGACAATGTCCATATGAATATAGATATATTAGTACACCCAGTGCCAATGATATAGGTTGAATATTTGTTGGAGCATATGCAGGGGCATGTAGTTGGGGTACCACAGGCATGGGTGCATCTCTTTTAGAATCTAGCCAATGTCATGGTGTGTTATGAGAGACATGCTAAGGTAAGGGTAGGGCCCTCAATACCATGATGATGATATCATGTATATTTTGTATTATCGGTCCCTAGAGGAGGAAAAATCGAGGCTAAAAATCCTTTTTTGTAACATGATCCACTTTTGTACTTAATGAACCGTGATAATGACATATATACATATGAGATTTTGCCTTAATGATAATGTACTTATGATATGATTATATACATGTATAATTTGTGATTCTACTTTAGTGTGAATGATATAAATGCCAATATAACACTTAGTTATCAAATGCATCACATAATGAATTGGAATATCTTGGAACATCAACATAAGTTATGTAATCAAAACAAAGTTCCAACAAATGTACTTGAAGAAAATGATGATGTAACATAGGGTTTTGAATATGATATTCGTCGTTTAGTTGGGATACTACCAACTGAGTTTCCAAATGAACTTCTAAGTATTGAATGTGATTCCCAATGGCTTCATGAATTAGTTCGATAACAACGCTATATTCAGCCACATTATTAGTATATGGGTCAAGACAAGCACCTCTAAAATCAACCAATTGACCCATGGGCGAATAAATCACCCAAGCCGAAAAATCCAGGTTTCGAGTGTTATAGCTAATGCCATCGACAAACCCTATGAATGTCTAAGAATGTCGTGACATCTTCCAACCAAGAAATAGAACCATAAGAAACACTAACACAAAAATAGATCTATACTACAACTAAATACAAAAATGTACAATAATTACAAGAAGAATGCCTAGGCGTAAATGCTAAAGTGTAATACATCTTAAGGTAGAGCCCATTTTGGGATCCAGAAGTGCATTCCCTTCAGAATCCTCCAACTCGTAGGATCCTTTCTGTAAGGAACATTTCACAATGTATGGGCCATGCAATAATGGATTGATCTTGTCTTCCCCCCAAGGCAGATTTGTCCTGATCATAGACCAACACAAGGTCGCAATTAGAGAAGACCTTGGGGTGCATGGACTTGTCATACTAACTCTTAACTCACCTCTTATGTGTCTTGTTTGTTGTGGCAGCATCGTGATTTTGCTCATCAATATGCTCCAGATGGAGTAGGTGTGATTCTAACTCAAAAGAGTCAGGTAGAAGTTCTACGATGATCTTAAGTGAATGGATTTCACATTCAATCGGTAAAAATGTCTTCATTCCATGAACGAGTTGGAATGGAGAAAAACCAATAGTAGCCTTAACCCTAGTTCGATGTGCCCATAAAAATAGGTAGAGAATGATGTGTTAGTTGGTATTGATCGCACTAACCATCTGTTGAAGAATGGTTTTGAGAGACTTATTGAAAGCCTCCAATTGTCCATTCTCCTACAGGTAATACAAAGATCAGTTCTTCTTCCTAAAATCCAAATTATATGTGAGCTCAAACATCATTTTTTTTTGGAAGTGACTGCCATGGTTAGTGACAAACTCTTTCGAAACACTGAACCGAGTAATGACTTGATTGAATATGAAAATTGTGGCAATCTCACCATCGCTCGAAAAAGTAGGCATGGCCTCCACCCACTTTGTGAAGTAATCAATGGCCATAATGATGTAGCAATGCCCCCTAGATGAAGGTGGGTGGAATGTCATAAATCAACTTCCCACTTATTAAAATAACCAATGATGATGACTGGAAAAAGTGGAGCAGGATGTGCATGCATTTTTCAAGTGAAAACTTGACATTGATGACATTTTTTTACCGCCTTGACACAATCTTTGAAGATCGTGGGCCAAAAATATCCAACACACAATATTTTTTGGGTTGTTTCCAACCTAGAGAGATGAACTCTGCATGCTCTATTGTGAGATTCATTCAAAACAAACTTTGCTTCTTCATGAGTAACACAATGACATAAAATCGAGTCCATACCACGACTATACAAGGTATCACCAATGATGATATAGTTCTTTGTTTGATGGAGAATGTGTCATCGATCTTCTGTTGAATAATGTGGGGGAAACTTTAGGGTTTGGAGATACACAAGAATGTCTCCATACCAAATATTAGAAGAATATAATAGGAAGATGAATTCATCCATGAATGAGTCCTCAAAAGTTTCGTCTTTATCTTCCCTCGAAAACTCAGACATCAATTCCAAAAAAATAAGTGACTTTTTAGACTTTTCCAATGCAAAGTCTAAGTCAAATTCTTGTAAAATCATTATCCATTTGTTGTATTTCCTGTCGATAATACGATTAATTAAGACATACTGGAAAGGATGAATGTATGCAATAAAAATAGTTTTAAGGTAAAGGATATAATGTCGGAGCCTTTGGACAGCACAAACAGTTGCCAAAGCTAACTTCTTAACATGTGAGTATCGCAATTCAATGTCGACCAAACCACGACTTAAGTAATTATGTGCTCAACAAGGGAATCATATTCGTGTACTAAAACCATACCCACAGTCGACTCGCATGCCACTAGTTATAAAAAGAAGTCACGAGTATAGTTAGGTGGACTAAGGAGGGGGGCATACATTAAATCCCTTTTAAATGCATTGAAAGAACTTTTCTCATAAGTATCCCATTCAAATCGGACCCCTTGATTCAGCAATCACATGAATCCCTTAGTGATCTTAGCATAATTAGCGATAAAATGATGAAGGAAAATGACTTTTCCTTCTAGAATTTTAAGTTGTTGTATGGTACACGGGGGAGGAAACTGAACTCTTGCCTCAACCTTCAAAGGCTACACCATGATCCCTTTGTTTGACATGATAAAACTAAGAAGATGCCTAAAAGTGACACAAAAATTTCATTTGTGTGGATTAAGTCAGATGTGGTAATAACGACATCTTTGAAACACATGATGGATTTGATCCACGTGATCATCTCTAAAACAAGAATGAGCATCCAAATCATCTAAATGTGAATCTACAATGTGTTTCATGTCATGGAAGGAAAAATACATGGCCCTCTGGAAAGTTGCCCCGACATTTTTAATACCAAAATACATTTTCTGGTATGAAAACGTTCCCCAAGGACAAATAAATGGTGTTTTATGTTGGTCCTCGAGTTTAATATGGATTTAATTATAGCCAGAGAATCCATCCATGAAGGAGAATATCTCATAGCCTGCACATTCATCAATAATTTAGTCAATAAATGGCATCGAGAAGTTTTCTTTAGGACAATCCTTATTCAAATCTCTGAAATCCATGCACACATGGATAGTTCCTTGTTTCTTTCCAACCAGAACAAGGTTCGAAACCCATTTCGTAAGCGGAACCAGATAGATGAAACCTGCTTTAAGGAGTTTCTCCACCTCATCCTTTATGGTTGTTTCCTTCCTAGGTGTTATCACTGAAATTTCATCCGCACATGGCGACAAGAACTCTGCATCGTCAAAACAGGACTGAAGTCATTCATGGCACAGGATTAATTCCAGAGCATTGCAAAAGGGTCAAAAAACTATACCAAGTGGCCAAAAATTGAAGGGCGCTTTACAGAATCTGGGTGCATGCGCATATGCGCGGAACAACAACATACAATGCGCGCATGCGCGCACGATGTGTCGTTGTTGGGCGAAAAACCCGCGCACCTGCTAAACGGCGCATTTATTGAAATTGGTCAGCCTCCCAACCACTAATGGATCAGCTCCCAAGTCGATTTGACACCAAATCCGAGCTCAATCTGCACGGTGGGCTGGTCAAAGACCTAATTGAGCCCTAAAGAGCCCCTTTTCACACTCCAAAGAGGTCACATTATCACCCAAAGCAAGGCTATAAAAAGCCATGAATAACAATCACTTTCTCAAGGAATTCTATGCATTGTTATGCTGCCAAGATTGTTAAGGACTCATTCTTTGATAAGAGCACATAGGCATCATTTCACAAAAGCTATCCACCTCTCATTTGAGTGGATAAGCTTGAAGTTCTTTCACCCACATTTTCATCTTTTCATTGTAAGGAGATCAAACTAGTGAGGGCCTCAAGAGCCTTCCATTGGAGAAAGAAGGGACCCAAGTCCCCTTTCTTCATTGTACCTTTGGATTTCATCAATAGATCAGCTTATACATTGGTGATATTGGTCCATTTGTATTTATTTTTCATTTGTTTTATATGCTCATAGTTTTTATTTATTTTAGTTTAATTCTTGTTTATAAACTTTGTAGTTTCTCTTTCTAACCTTTCCTTTTACAGCTGTCATGACTAGAAGAGCCCAACTGGGCATGTAAGCACTCTTAATTTGCTCACCTAGTGACAAATTGGGTGCAAACAGATTGGCAACTGTACTGGGGAGAAGGTATCAATTCCTCCCTCATTTGGGTTCATTCTGCTTTCCTTTTGATTTCATTAACTTGCAGGTTCACAAACCGGCCTCTGCCAACCTGCTAACCAATCAATTCACCAAAATATTGGGAGAAATCCATCCAGATTTTTCTTCTCGTTTTTTTGCCACAGGCGCGCGGTTATTCCACCCCACAGGTGCACATCGTGCACACATGTGCCTGTGTAGTGTTTTCTATCTGCGTGCATGTGCTTTCTCTCTCAATCCCGACAGTGCCTGTGCGCTCTGTGCGCCTGTGTATACACTGTGTGGCGTGCATTTGATCTAAAATTGACATTGTAAGCTCTTGGATGTGGGGAAAAATCATTTCCCTTCTTAAGAATGATGATATGCATGCTCTAAATACTGCACCACTTAGACCCCTCAACTTATAAAGGGGATAATAAAAAAAAAACATAGGCACTTAGGTGGATAACAAATCATTTTCCCTTATTTGCTTTTTGCCACATGGATGGCTTGCTTTGGTTTATAAATCTAAGTTGAACATCAATTCTAATCACATCTAAACTCACATTTGGGACTAGAAGTCGAAAGTAACAATCTTGAGTATGCTCTTCTCTTGCGCCATCAAGCGATCTTGAGAACCAGAAAAGGATTGTGAAAACGGTCTCATCTCCCTTAACAAAAATTCAAAAACCTTTAGGAGAGGACAAAGGCCCTTTTGGGACCCCTCTTAGTTTCATTTTTCAAACATATCCTAAATTTGTAACGGGTCCATACATGCCCACATGTCACAAAAGTAGGATAGTTGTTGCAATTTTGCTTTCTTAGATCAAAAAACTAGGAGAGTTTAAAAGTTTGTAACAGGCCCACAAATGCCCACATGTTCAATCTAGGATAGTTTCATGCTTTTTCTAGATTAACTCACACATAGGGAGTTAAAGGATAGTAACGGACCACAATGTCCACATGCTAGTTTCCTAGGGATTTTTAAATTCTGCAAGGTTGTACCAATGACATAGCTAATTTAGGTAATCAAACTCTTGTAAAGGACCAAGCAATGTCCACATGTTGCAAGGTGACACCTAAATAACTAAAATTTGGTACACTTTCACTCACACACAAAAGCCACTTTCTCACTCACATAGCCTCATCTCGAAACGTGGTGGTCTAAGTAGGTCTCCTCAAAAAGGATTCTGAAAACACC
>CBVK0101120249.1:0-12275 GCA_900067695.1 Picea abies | reverse complement strand
TGAACAATGCATTTTGACCTAATGCACAATAAACATGGTGAAACATCATCGACACTTTGGTGATATGGTTACCATTGCACATGTCACTCTCAATAAAGATTCGGATCATATTGAAACATGAATGCTTTAGACACCAATGACACTCGCAACCATTCTTAAAATTGTTAAATGATTGATGCAATGGGCTTTGTGATCAATAGATATTTGAATGGTGATGTGAACATTGACTATGATTCTATGGTTATCCTCTTAATAGTTAGTGGTTAATTAATTATGTTTTCATTGATTATTTTTCAGGAGTAATTTGTCTTCATTTGACCCGGTGATAAGCTTGAGGATATTCATGTGCCCTAAGAAGTGAAGTGTTGAAGCATGTGGTCTTTTTACATGATGTCAAATTGGAGATGAAACCAAATCATGAACTATTAGGTTATTCTCGCATCAAGGAAATAACAAAAAAATAACAGGTTTGGGGATTCCCGTCATTCCACATGGAGTGGTTTTTTAACACAATTTACAAACAAACGAAGAGGAATTTTGGGAAACCGTCGAAAACCCATCTGGGAAAAAGGTTTGTTTACCTAAACCTAGAAGGGTTTCTCCAGAAACGAGATATTCTAGGATCTGCACGTGAATCTTCGAGGTCAATTTTTCAAGATTTCATCCGCAAGAGAATGGAGAGGTAATTTTGCGGGGCACATTACGGGAAAATGATGAAGAATTTTAAGAAACTGTTGAAAACCCACTTGTAGAATGGGTTGCTTTAGCTTACTCACGACAAGATTCCAGAAATGGTGAATGGTTTCGTAGGTATGGGTCATTCGTTGAAGTGAAATTTTCCAGATTTAGACTAAATTCGTCAAAGAAGTTTGCAGGTCATAAACCAAGGATTAATATGGAGGAAGTCGATGTTGATCTACTTCAGTTATGTGTCATGGAACTAGTTTTGAGCATAAATTTTTTTACATCTGTTAAATGGTATTAGGATAGTATCCTTACAAACAAACTCATGTTATTTTATGATGAATTGTCCTATTATCAAACAAACTCAAATTTTCTATTAAAAAGGATATTATTTTGTGAGATCTTACCCTATCTTAAGATATGGGTTCGATACTCTTTGTTGGGATTTAAAAGGGATGGTTGGAACTGTGACCAGGGGACGTTTTTTTCTGGATCGTATAATGGACATATAATTTTGCAAGTGATGTGGGAAAGCAGTTTGATGTTGTCTTTAGACCTATGTAAACTGTATAATGCTTGTTTCATTATATTTTCCTATTATTTCTATGTTATGAAATGTTATTTCTGTTGATTTATTTTTAGTCTTTTCTACACATGGTATTTCATATCTTTGATTATCTAAATGTTGTCCATGATCTGTTGGTTTGGTTTGTACCTGTGATCGATCAATTATTTAGTTATTTTTGAGTTTACTTATGATATTAAATGGTTGATAACATCAATGCCTAGGATTGAGATTTATTTTTTCCTTGGCTATTGGTTATTTTGAGGTCACATGATATTTAATTAGTTATATTTCTATTGTTACACATTCACTCCAAAGAATGAAACACTTCCATGAATTTTTTCAGGAAGTTTTATATTTGTCTATGTCATAGGTTTCCTCTTAATACAGGACAAGCCAGAGCTCATACAATGCAGGGAAAGGAACTTAATTTATTATGACTAATCAATTAAAGGTTAGTAGATGTATTGCTTTCTTTTATTTAGAGTTGTTTGTATATGAATGCACAATGATTGCATAATTCAGATGTAGATTGGCTTTGTCTATTTTCATGTTATCATCACAATCATATTCATTCAATATTTATTAGTTTTAATTGATTAGTAGATGTATTGCTTTCTTTTATTTAGAGTTGTTTGTATATGAATGCACAATGATTGCATAATTCAGATGTAGATTGGCTTTGTCTATTTTCATGTTATCATCACAATCATATTCATTCAATATTTATTAGTTTGATCTTTTTAATCATTAGAAAAAGCAATGTTCATATTTGATCTTGTTAAGAAACTTTTTCAAATAATTATTTTCGCAAGATTTTATTCAAACCTCGAAAATTGTATATAATCATTGTATAGTAACACTATTAGCTCAAAATTTTGTAATTAGTATATCAATTGTTAGAATCATAGATTTATATTAGTTTATTTATTTTTTATTTTTTTTAGGACCCTAGTTGGCTAACGGAGCCACTAAACCCATCAGGTTAGATCATACCAAACGGCTTGGGTGAGCCATTAAACCCATCAGGTTAGATCATACCAAACGGCTTGGGTTAATTAGACAACCCTGGTACAGATCTATCCTTCACATTGATGGTGTGTCAAAAACCCTTGTCAACACATATATATGTCCCTTGGATATCCCCTTGATCGAAGACAAAAAAAGGTTCTATATTCCTATGGTTCTCCCTAGATCCAAACAATATGATTCATATTTTATGATAAGAGATAGTAAATAGTGATATATTTTCCTTTGAACGTTTTCCTCACATGTCCTTAGTTGGTGTAGTCATTGAGATCCATCTCCAAGCTACTTCAACCTACTACCCACACACAACTGACAAACAATACCAATCTACAAATTCTCTCAAACATTAGGAAATCACAAATTCATCTAGATCTATCCTGATCTATTCAATTTAAGATCAAATCTAACATATAACATTGAACATAAACAATATGAAAAGGGAAAACAAATGATATATATTAATAAAAAATGGATAAATACATCAATGTACCTATAACTTGAGTCTTGATGCATTCCTCATAGTTATAGGTTCCTGATGCTCCTCCTTAGCCTCTTGAGATTCTCTCTCTATTTTTCTAGCATAACCACTCTCAAAACTATTTCCCCAAGGATGTTGACACATCTAGAGATTCTTTGTCTCCCACCACAGTTGATAGTGTCAATCCTATAATCCCATTAGCATCAACTCATACTAGTCACCACCTCCATCTTGATATGGAGTGTGATCAACTTACTCCACCCACAGGAGTTGTTGACTCTTTGCATTCACATGATTTCCTAGATACTAATTTTCCTTCACATGAGGCCATCTTAGAAGTCATGGACTCCATAGACAATCCCAAGGAAGATGGGAATCATCAAGAATACATCATCCCTGATTTAGAGCCGATGAGATTTAATATGATGATTTGTAACCCGATATTAGATCCATTTGCTTGGGCATCCAATAGACCTCCCAATATTGACCCTTTCCCTCCTCAATTATCTTTTTTTGAACTTACCACTCAATTCTCTGCTACCCCTTCTATTAAATATTCATTTCTTGTACTTCCTTCATGTCTTGATGGATCCCATCAAGGCTGTCTCTTATACACATTCCTTCATGTCTTGATGGATCCCATCAAGGAGCTTCCCTAGCTTGCGAGACTACACACAATGAGTATCTTCATATGCAAAAATTCATTCATATGTCACATGGCCCTGACATGGTAAGCCATATGATGTCAACATTGGCTCATGCGTTCATTGATTATGAAAAGGATACTTGAATCGAGCCTAGAAATGGGATCTACTATGCCTGATTCATTAGAATGAATAGTTTCTTCTACATAGTTTTGTGGTGTGAGTGATTTTTGTCTTTCTTACATCATATCCAAAAAATCCATTTTTTTTTCTTTTTTGAGATTTTACTATGCATTTTGACCCCAAGAATCTAGTTTACATGTTTTGACAAGATTAGAAGGAATTTTTTACAAATATGGTGACTTCCATTGAACGTGACGTATGTGTTTTCCAAACCATCATATAGGGATAGGTTTTTTCCTGCATTTCCCATTTTGAATTAATAATCATCCATTATCTTGTCACAACACCTTAGGATCGATCTCATCAGGTTGCGACATTAGCCACGCCCTTTTGCACATTGTAACCTTTTCAATAGTTCCTACCCTTCATGGCAACACTATATAGCACCCATATTTCCATTCGGTTCCCATATTGCATTTTTTTGTAGGCCTGAGATCCCTCCTTTATCGAAGCCATGTCTTGATGATTGAGCCTCATTCTTCTCTCTTTGTATATATTTTGGCCACATCCCATGGGGGTTCCCAATTTGTTTTTATTGTTTCTTAATGGTATCCTATTCATTTTATTCTTTCATCATGATGATCCATATGGATTTTGGTGGCCTCCCACCTATTCCAACTGGTTCATTTTGGCAGTTTTCTAGTTCGACAATTTTTTCCTAGTTTTCGGGTCCCTAAATTCTAGGGTTGTTTTTAGGCCCTAAACAATATTTTTAAATCTCACCACAAGAAAAATAAGTATTCCTTGTATAAGATCGTATGCACAAGTTACGACCCTAGGAAGTTGATGTACTGACTTACCCTTTTGGTGGCCTCCCACCTATTCCAACTGGTTCATTTTGGCAGTTTTCTAGTTCGACAATTTTTTCCTAGTTTTCGGGTCCCTAAATTCTAGGGTTGTTTTTAGGCCCTAAACAATATTTTTAAATCTCACCACAAGAAAAATAAGTATTCCTTGTATAAGATCGTATGCACAAGTTACGACCCTAGGAAGTTGATGTACTGACTTACCCAAATGGGGCCCACATGACTTTGGGTGCTTGATCTCCTAGGGTTAGGTTTTGGGATGTCTATGGTTTTTGACATTGTCATTTATTGTAAAAATTCCTTGAGAGACTTGTTGGAATAATATTCTGGTGAATGAGCACATTCGTCACATCTCTTCTTAGAGATAAGCCACCACCATTCTAGCAAGCTTTTTTCTACTGCATTTTACAGTTTCAACTTATTTCCTTATTGAATAGAAATCAATTTTACTGTATATCTATTATTATGTGTTAAGCATATTTTGATAATAATCTGTATTCATTTCTTTCTTCTAATAAAATACATATCAGTGGTATCATAACAGTCTACTCCTTGTCATTCTTAATGCATATCCCCAGCGAGGTTAGGGTACAAAGAATTAGGTCTTGAGCTTGTTTCTCTTGAGGACAAAATCTCTCACACGCCCAACCAAGCTCTCATGGAGAGGGAAAATAAATACGATGGGACATGATATCTATTCAAAAAAATTCTCAAGAACAAGATGATGGATAGTTTTGTGCAAATCCTTCGACGGATACCAATAGGTGATGCATCTTCCTCAATCGAAGGTGTTTCCCCCTTCAAGGTTTAAATAAACTTCAATATTCCTATATTTCAAGGCCTGATAGATGCAAATGTTGTAGACAAATGGTTTCATCTACTAGAAGGGTATTTCTTTGTCCATAACTTCTTGAATAGAGAAAATATTACTTTTTTCCTCCTCAAATCCATTCCCCATGTCAATGATTGCTAAAATTTATGATCAGAAGGAAATAGAGTAGCCCTCGTTATTTATAATCGCAGTCACGTTGGAGTCATTCAAGGATGTTATTAAGGAAAAATATTACCCTGTTGGAAGTTATGGTAACATGTATACAAAATGGACCACATCGCGACAAGAAAGAAAGCAAGCAGTTTCTAAGTTCACAAATATCTTCCATATGTTGTGCACCAATCTGGGTATCAAATATTCTGAGTGAGATTTGGTGCTCAAGTATCGTGGAATTTTGCATAGATACATCAAATATGAAATGGAGTTTCTGGAAATCTCATCCTTGAGCCTGACCTACCGATATGTCATCAAAATAGAGAAAAAGCTCAAACAAAAGAAATGAAAATTTGGGCTTGGGAACCCCGCATAGCAAAGGATAGGAAAGGGAAGCCCAACCCATAGAACAATGGACAGAGAAAATACGGACCAAATCAAGACAACCAATCTAGGATGCAAGAAAAAGGACATCAGAAAGACAAATAAAGATATTGGGAAGTGGTGCAACTTCCATAAGAGAGCCTCGCATAACACTGTTGATTGTCGCTCAAAGAAGTCACTGGTGGCTGAGGTGAAATCCTCTGAATGAGATGCGGGTTCCGACTCTGAGTCCTAACCAGAAAGGGGGAGATGGATCATTGATTCAAAACCCAGTGCTACTTTTGCTACCACCAAGATCCATCCCAGTGAACCATACGAGTCAAAGGAAGGTGAGCACTTTTTTCATTCATAGATGTGGGTGAAGAGTACCCCACTGCACTTCATCATTGATAGCGGTAGCCAGAAGAACCTCATATCAATATAGGTTGTCAAGAGACTCTCCCTACTGACAATGCTGCACCCACAATTGTACACCATCGGATGGCTCTAACAAGAAGGAAACATCTGCGTCAGCCAACAATGTTGCCTGTCATACGACATCAAGCCCTTCAAAGATGAGATATTGCATGATTTTTCCCCTCTCGAAGTTTGTAATGTTATTTTGGGCCAACCATATTTATGGAAATGCCATGTTATATATGAGTTTAGGCCTCACAGTATTATTATTACTTTGAACAAGAAAATGTACAAGATACCAGAGGCAGTCCCACCTAGTGCTATTTCCTTGATCTCTTCCAAGAAATGAAGGAAGGTCATATCTCAGATGGGGAAGTTTGTCTTCTTCATGATTCACTCTCAGAATGAGGGAAATATCACACCCACATCTAGGGTCTCCATGGATGACCTCTCCACACAACATAAGCAAGTGGATAAGGTCATGGAAGCATACTCAGATATCTTATCCTCACCTATTGGGGTACCGCTGCACTATTAGGTCAAGCACCACATTGATATGACCCCCGACGCATTGCTTCCCAATGGTTCAGTATATCATCTCTCTATTTTAGAGAATGAGGAGATCAAGAGACATATCCAAGAACTACTCCACAAGGGGCACATCCATCCTAACTCATCACCTTGCGGGAGACCAATCGTGTTGGTACAGAAGAAATATGGAACCTGGGGACTCTACATTGATTACTGGACCCTGAATAAAATCACAGTGAGAAATCGATACCCAATTCCCCAAATCGATGACCTCCTTGATCAACTCACGGTGGTCAAATACTTCATTAATATTGATATGAAGTTTGGTTACCACCAGGTCCCGATAGAATAGACATATGTATGGAATACCGCCTTCAATTCAAAGGAAGGTCTTTTTGAATGGTTGGTCATGCCCTTTGCCTTTAAAAATTCTCTAGTCACTTTCATGAGGATGATGGATGATATCCTGAGACCATTCACCAATACGTTTTTAGTGGTTTATCTATATGACATTCTCATTTACAACAAGACTTGGGAAGAACACTTGCAACATATTTAATAGATTCTGCACACCCTACGGCAACACAAGCTATACATGAACTTGGAAAAAATCTCCTTCTTGATGGATAGGGTCCATTACCTAGGCTACATCATTGATCAACATGGTGTACATGTGGATACAACCATGATCCAAGTTATTCATGATTGGCCAGCTCCCACCACACTCACTAAGCTTCGGAGATTCTTGGGCCTTTCCAATTTCTACCACAGCTTTGTGTTGGGATTCTCTCATATTGTAGGGGCCCTCAACAGAGTAACCATAGGTGGTGGTAAGGAAAAATTTGTGTGGGTACAGACCCAACAACAAGCATTTGATGATTTGAAGCAACGCTTATGCTCAATCCTAGTACTTTCACTACCAGACCTGTATCAACCCTTTGAGATCAAGACATATTCTTGAGAATATTATGTGGGCATCATTCTTACTCAGCACGACCACTCTATGGCCTATCATAGTGAGACACTATCATATGTTGTTCATAAGTACCCTACTTATGAAAAAGAAATGTACTCCATTTTGCAATCTTGTCGCCAATGGAGAGATTGCATTCTTTGGAAGGAGAAATTCATCCACACTTATCGTAATCCATTTTAGTTCATGCATACACAAGGCAAATTATAGAATGACCTCCATCAGAAGTGGTCCACATTATCAATTCCACCTCAACATCATGTATAAAACAGGAAGCACCAACCCTGTTGCTGATTGCCTCAGTAGACCGCCAATAATGGAACTCACCATAGTGCTAGACTCTTGAGACCATGATACCTCTGCATGGCCCCAAATCTATGAGATAGACCCAAACTTCACCACCACCTACCAAATTTTGGGTGCAAACACATTTGTCGCTAATTTCTATATTCAAGATGGGATGATATGCCATCTAGGCCATATATATGTTCCATCAAGAAAGCGAGAGAAGTTGATCTAGGAATCCCACTATAGTCAGGTGGCATGACACTTCAGCATAAAAAATACAATGGGAATTCTACAGAAACATTTATATTGGCCAAAACTTCGACATGAGGTCAACAAGTATATCAGGTCGTGCACTTCCTGTGCTATTGCCAAACTAAACACTAATAAGAAGGGCATGTACACCCCTCTACCTACTCTTGATACGCCATGGGAATCCATATCCATGGACTACATGTCAGGCCTCCTATCCACCAAGTGGGGAAATGACTATGTTTTTTTGGTTGTTGATCTCTTTTCTTAGATGGTGATTCTAGTCTCATGCAAGAAGAGCATCACAACAGAGGCCAATACCAAGATCTTCTTTGAGAGAGTCTAGGTATATTTTGGAATACTACAAACCATTGTCTCATATTGGGACATTTGATTTCTCAACACATTCTGGTCAAGCCTCTGGTCACTGCTGGACAACAAGATCAACAAATTCACGTCCTTCCACCCCTAGACAAATGGCCAAAATGAGTTCCTAAATTGAATGATCATGCATATCCTGCGAATGTATAATTCCAAGCACCATCGCACATGGGATGAGAGTCTTCCCTATGTTCAACATAGTTACAACTGAGCCCTACATAGCTCAACTAGCCACAACCCCTTTCAGGTGGGGTTGGGAGGTCGTAAATCGAATGATCATGCATATCCTACATATGTATAATTCCAAGCACCCTATGTCCCTATGAGAGTGTTCCCTATGTCCAACATATCTACAACCAATCCTTGCATAGCTCAACTGGCCACATCCCCTTTCAGGTGGCATTGGGATTCCAACTATTGGGTCCCATAGATGTTGCACTACCCCTTACGATCACCTCGGTCAACTCATCTCCTACTCCAATTGAAGTTGAAAAAGACACCTAGTTCATTGAGAATATATAACACATTTGAAAATGGGTTTAGGATATCCTACAAAAGTCCAACGACAAGTACAAGCAATGCCATGATCAACATTGGGTGCCACATAAGTTTCAAGTGGGTGAAAAATATTGGTTTCATTTGTAGAAATAACACCTTAATGGACCCCATAGAAAGATTCTCCCACTTTGTTATGGGTCATACACCATCACCAAGGATGTGGGTGATAATTATTTTGAGCTCAACATTCCTCCTTTCCTTGGCCTACACCCAATGTTCAACCTCGATCTCCTTCTACCTTATTTACCACCATTATTGGACACCTCAGAAATATAAGAACAAATGAAACCAACAAAGCTCAACCAAAACCGCATACAACATAAATATAGTTATCATATTATGGAAAAACAGGTCAATTTCACTCACTAGAAAAGGATCCACCTTTATCGAGCTGTAAAAGTAGGTAAACTTCTACACCAAGGCAAGTGGCTCACGCGGGGACAAATTCAATAGAAATTTTCTGATATAATGGGGGCACTCAATGAAATGGAGACCATTGATTCCTAAGGTGGGAGGATTGATCCATATGGATGTCGGTGGCCTCCCACCTATTCCAATAGGCTCATTTTGGCATTTTTCCAGTTCGACATTTTTTTCCTAGTTTTCGGGTCCCTGACTTCTGGGGTCGTTTTGAGGCCCTAAACAATGTTTTTAGGGCTCACCGCAGTCATAATGAGTAGGGATATCCGCATGCAACATGTGTATTCCTTGCATATTTCTTTCCAACAGGATATCATGTGCATAAAATGAAGATCGTATGAAAACGTTACGACCCCGAGAAGTTGATGTACTAACTTACCTAAAATGGGGCCCACACAACTTTTGGTGCTTCATCTCCTAGGGTTGGGTTTTTGGATGTCTAGGTTTTTTGGCATTCTTGTTTATTGTAAAAATTCCTTGAGAGCATCATTGTAATCATATTCTTATGAATGATTCGAGCTGTCACATCTCTTCTCAGAGATAAGCCACCACCATTCTAGCAAGCTTGTTTTCTACTTCATTTTATAATTTCAACTTATTTCCTTATTGAATAGAAGCAAATTTTAAGGTATATCTGTTATTTTTTGTTAAGAATATTTTGATAATAATCTTTATTCATTTTGTTGTGCTCATAAAATGCAGAATATCAGGGATTTCAACTTACCCTTGATGCTTCATTCCAAACCTCCAAAGTCCCGAAGTCCTATACTCTCAAAGGGTGGCACATGGTGATGTACTATATGTAGAGGCAAGTACAGGTGGGTCCTGAATACTACTCCCATGAAATTGAACAAACAAGTAAGTGTAATGGGTGACACACGGAAAGGAAGATATGAAACGTGACCCCCATAGTGGGTCACACATGTCACATCAAACGTGGTTCCATGTCACCTTGGGTGATGTCAGTGTACCACATCACCCCAGAATCGTAGCCTTCTGAGCCCTTCAATCTCATGGTCAAGGTGTGTCCACATAACCCCTTGATCTATGGCCTCCATTACTTCAGAACTTTAGCTTTTAGGCGATCTGTGGTGTGACTTACACCTCACTCCCGGAGTGGTCAATGATGGGTTGACCATGGTCTAGATCCAACGGTTAGGGTAGATCCTGAAGGGTTCCTAGATCTACGATCCTTGTTACTTCACATATATACCCTTCATAGGTTTTGACATCATGGTTGTTGTGCTCTCCCAAAGAACAACTTCATTGAAGTACCATATGCGAGTCCTTCCACTATTTGATCAGATGGTTAAGAGGGGTTCTTAATGGGCTCTCTAGATCCACGACTCACATCACTTCATAAATCCATCATTTGGGGAGTTTGGTGCTATCACATATCCATTCTCATGAAGTAGGAATTCATTAGAATTACCTCGATGTAGATCCAATGGCTAAGGGGACTCCCAAATACCCTCATATCTGTGGCTCATGTTACTTTGTGATTGATGAATAGATCAAGGTTTAATGGTGGGGAATGTCTATCCACGATGATTAGGGATACCCATAGGAGTCAGTCAAACTTATGGGTAACCATAAAAATTAGTTTCCTTCAGCTAATTTACAAATGGTGAGGTTGAAACAATCTGAATATCTAAACTCCCATAGTGTCGAAGCCAGAAGGGATTAGCTCCTTTTGGGCCTAGCGTAGGGGTCCTAGAACTTGGTCACATGGGTCCTTCGAAAACTCTTATGGGATACGTTCTAATCTATTATCCTTGAATTGGTTAAGGAAATGATTAGGAACCCTTAATAACATGAGTGAAAGGTCTGAAGGAGGTTCCCTCCTTCCATAGGTTTTGAAATTATTATTCCCATGAAGGTATATTCTAGAGGCCGACATACTTATCCATCTCTGTAAATCCTTCCCTGACACTATTGCAGACTTACATCCCATAGCTCTCTAGATGCTAAGATGAGACAACCAGAAGACCATTCAAAAGCATGGGCTCATAGAGAGACAATAAATATTTCTCCCTTAATTAGTCCATACAGAACTCATTCGTAGACATATAAATATATTCAATCATAATTTCCATTTCAATACACAGAGTATGAAAATACTTATAGAAAACTAGAATTCGTGAAGTGACTGCTAAAAGGGGTGCCTATTTCCACCCAACCATAGGCACAGCCACTCCGAAACAGATTTTCTGCTAGCCACCATCGATCTAGACCATGATTCTCTTAGAGAGACTCTTTCTTCTTGCTCAACAATAGTCATGGATGAAGGTTACTCTCCTCCTCCCACGAGATATTGGAAATAGTTTTTCTATGTACCAAGAAAGGGGGTCTGCACGAGTACTTCCACAGTCACTCATTATCCCCATTTATCATCCTGAAATGAAAACCTTGCCAAAAACTTCTTCCACCCAGAATGATCTTATTTCCCAGTTCTTCCTTGAACTGGAGATCTGCAATCTCTCTTTTCTCTTCTCGATATTGGTCTTTCAACTCTTATCTCTCACACTGATATGCCTCTGTCACAAATTACCTCTTTTCTTTCATTCCTCGTCAAGGTTGTGTGGGTCTGAATATCCATCTTGTGGTAAGGTTTGGAAGTATTGTAGATGGGTAATCTCCTCCATCTCTTCATTAACTCTTGAGGTGGACTCTTCCAGCTACTAGTCTGAGTGGTGGTCCATTTCTAGGTCAAAGCATTGT
>CBVK0101120248.1:0-19411 GCA_900067695.1 Picea abies | reverse complement strand
CTTCATCTCAACCATTTCAGTTTCCCCTCACCATATCTCTTATATCTCCATAGTCTATCTTGGAAAAATCCCCTTTAAACAGTTATGCAACAATATCCATTTTCTATTAATAACATAAAATACATGCATTGACGTTTTATAAAAAAAAGGTTCATCGAATACAAAATTCTCACATATCTAGCCTACCATAGTGTCTTGTCCAGTTATAATTATATTTACAAACTAGGGGAAACAAGGGTATTGCAAAAGTATAAAGAGAAGGTAGTGGAGAAGATCTCAAAAATGAAAGAAATACCTAAACTTAATGTTCCTTTGACTAGATCCTCAACCATGAAGTTGAAAACTCAAGAGGAACCTCCAACAAAAGGTCATCGAATAGAAAATAAGGATGATGAGGGCCAACATACTTTCAATAGGTTAAGGAAACAATTGGGAGAAGAACAATATATGATAATCCAACAAAGGGAGGAGAATATAAAAGTAAAGATGAAATGTAAAGAAGTCCTTGATGATTGTGAGCCTCCAATAGACAATGCCATATTCATTGTGAAAAGAAATCTAACTCTACATAAAAAACTTAAGAAAATTTATAATAAAAATATGATTTTGAGAACAAATCCCTCAAACAAATCTTGTAGCAATTGGATACATATAAGAAGGGGAAGGGAAAGCTTGATTTTCTTGTTGAAGTAGCAAAAATTTAATTCCCTGGAGTTGGATTCTTCAATTTTTCCTCTTTTGACTATGCACAATAGAAAACCCTAATTTTGATTATCAAAATTCCCTAAGTGTTTGGATGGAATTCTTATGTATACTGGTATTTTTTGATGGATCATTATACATGATCATTTTTTTCCTTACTATGCATTGGAGATTCTTATTTTGATATGTGAATGACAAATTTACAGTTGCACGACAGACACACTGCCCAACTATATCAATGTAATTTGGAGCAGTTGTATGAGGTTCTTTTTCAATGTTTCAAATGGGAAATATCACAGTGATAATTAGATAAACATTGGCTGCATCAACTTAAAGAATTTTTTGGCTAGGAAGTGAAGTGAGTTCTTCATGGTATTTTACATGTATCAAAGATTTAAGGTTTGAGAATAAAATATGTCTTTTGAAGGAAATAAAGGGTTCTTTGGAACCCTACCATGATTTTGAGTTTTTTGTTACCATCAACCATCACCATCAATCATTCCAGCTCAGGAAAGGAAATTAAATTATGAGAAAATCAGTTGATGTACAACTATGTTGCGCTTCGACTGTAGGTTATTGTTGTGTAGCAAGCATGATGCACAACGATGATAGAGTATCCAAAACACCTCCAGATTCATTGGAATGAGTTAGTAGGGTATTCCATCTTATCTATATCGAATGAAACGGTTAAGAGAATCATATTTAGGGACTCAAATATTTGTTCAATCAGGTTGTTATGTGAAATTAATGAGTCAAGTTTGACTCATTTTCCTTAGTTGTATGCTCATATTTTGTATCCAAATATGTTGTAATTGTTATCATTATCATAGGATGATAGTTGAATTCAAATTTCGGTAGGATAAGAAGATATTTTTGTATATATTTTTTGAAGCTATGAGCGTTGAAGGTTGGCAAGTGTGTAAGAAAAGGACTGTTGATATAATTTGTAATTTTCTTTGATATTAATGAAATTTGTTGGATCATAAGTCCCTGATATTTGATTCCAAAGACACATATGATTGTGCTACATTATGCATGTGATATTACACTCTGTTTCTTCTAGTTTAAATACATCTATGTGATATGGATTCTTCTTTTTGTTATTTTGAACTATATGTATCTAAATTCATTTGCATCTGATGCTCTGTTGCATCTAATTCAATTTTCTTTCTACTATAGTCACCTTAGGATTCATCCTTGTTATATGCCCCAAGGTTTTTTTTTTCTGTATAATCTTCTATCTACAACGATATCTAATTGGCCTAACACATTTCTTTCTATATTTCATCTAATCAATCACATTTCAATCCACCAAGTATCTAGTAAGACTTCATTGATTTATGACCTTTCAATGAATCCATTGCCCAATGGACTTTCTGTCCACATTACCACCAACTCTATGAATTCAATCCTACCTTAGAGATTTATCACTGGATGAAATACCAAATCAATCCTTTCAGTGATTAATTTGAAGAGAGAGATCACCCTCTAGGTTGGAAGGGATAACGTCCAGCCTCAAGTTGGTTTTTGGTTACCTTTTTTATTTTTTTCCTCATCCAAAAGAAATTTACAGAGTGATAACATAAGACACCCATATGATTTATACTGTAAACAACCTGAAATGGATATTTACCTGTAGATCGATTCACTGGAATATTGTAGGAAATTTTTTCTTGAGGTAATGCCAAATCCCACTACTTGGACTTCTCTCCAAGAATTCTCCATAACAGGTTTCCCAAACTTTGATTTACTACCTCGTTTTTCTCATCTGTTTGGAGGTGATAGGAACTATTGATTTTTAATTTAGTCGCCATTTTCTTCCATAAAGTCTTCCAAAAATTACCCAAGAACTGAGAATCTCTATTAGAGGTAATAATTTTTGAAACCCTGTGCAATCTAACAGTTTCTAAAAACAAAATCTTCCACCCTCGATACATTACTAGTTTTCTTGCAAGAAATGAAATGAACCATTTTATAGAACCTATAAACAACCACAAAAATAGAATTATTAAATTTTTGTGTGTTTTGGAGCCCTAACACAAATTCCATGCTGAGATTTGTCCATGGGTCTGTGGGAATTGGTAATGGAATATACAACCATGTGTTATGTGAGTTCCTTTTAGCCATTTGAAAAATCCTACATCGTGCCACATACCTGGTTATATCATTTTTCATATTTGTCTAGTAATACTTATCTTCTATTAAGGATAGTTGTCTCATCCTTTCCAAAATGTCTTACCAAACCACTACTATGAAGTTCTCTCATAATATTTTCCCTTATATAACCAATTGGAATGCATATTTGTTTTCCTTTGAAGAGGTATCCATCTTGCATAAATGATTCACCTTGAGTAAGATCTATCCTCCCAACGATTGGATTCTTAAACTATTCAACAATCTCCTGAAAAAATCGTTAACATGTGCATAGATACCTGTTATAACTGAAATTTCATCCGCACATGGTTACAAGAACTCAACATCGTCAAACAGTGAAGAACTCATCCATGGACCTGAATTAACACCAAATCATTCATAAAAGGGTAAAAAACTATACAAATTGGCCTACACCCAATGTTCAACGTGGATCTCCTTCGACCTTATTTCCCACAACTATTGGACACCTCAGAGATAGCAGAAAAAGTGACACCAATAGAGCTCAACTGTGACTACATACTACAGGAATCTGGTTATCATATTGTGGACAAATAGTTTAAGGGCACTCACCAACAAATTATTCAGCTTTATCAAGTTGTTAAAGCAGGGCAACTCCTGCACCAAGGCAAGTGGCTCACCCGGGGCCAAATTCAGTAGAAATATCCTCATATAATGGGGAAACTCAACGCAATGGAGAACATTTCTTCCTAATGGGGGATGATTGATCCAAATGGATTTTGGTGGCCTCCCATTGATTCCAACTGGCTCATTTTGGTATTTTTCTACTTCAATAGTTTTTTCCTAGTTTTTGGGTCCTTGACTTCTCAGGCTGTTTTTAGGGATCACCATAGGAAGCATGTGTATTCCTCGGATAGAAATTTCCAACGGGCTATAGTGTGCCTAAAACAAAGATTGTATGAAAAATTTATGGCCCCAGGAAGTTGATGTGCTGACTTACCCAAACGGGGCCCACATGACTTTTGGCACTTCATCTCCTAGCGTTAGGTTTTTGGATGTCTAGGGTTTTTTACATTCCTGTTTATTGTAAAAATGCCTTGAGAGCATCATTTTAATAATCTATTAGCGAATGAGAATATTTGTCACATCTCTTCTCAATGATAAGATGCCACCATTCTAGTAAGCTTGTTTCCACTACATTTTACAATTTCAACTTATTTTCTTATTGAATAGAAACCAACTTTACTGTATATCTATTATTTTGTGTTAATCATATTTTGATAATAATTTGTATTCATTTTGTTCTGCTCATAAAATTTGGATAATATTATTATCGTCGTTGCACTACTATTTCCCATATCCCTCTTATCGGTGTTGCAGTCACACTTGACCATTCGCCACTTGCATTTTTTGGCCTCCATTTTGCACCATCTACCCATGGAGAGAACAAATTGCAGGAGTGGATCTCACTTTCTTGTACCATTGGAATTCATCTTTCTTAGGTTGATTCCATGCACTTGGAACATAATAGAATGTTATTAAGCCACTCATTCTTTATATTCGAACATGAAAAAATGTTACCGAGTACACTTTTATCTCTTTTTTGGATTCATAAAAAGATATGAAAAAGGCACATACTGAGCATACTTATATTCCTCTTTTTCAATCATTAAACCATGAAGGAGGGATAAAAAAAAAAGAGTGGGGCTTTTTCACCATTGGTTTATTCTCAAAAGATTTTCCCTTGAACACAACACCTATTTGAGTCCTCATCATACAGTTGCATGTTAGCTTTCCTAGGAGTTGTCCCAGTAAAAAGATTAAGAGATACTCCTCTGATCGGTTACTCTTCCAGTCATCATGGAGAGTGCTTCAGTGCCTCCCGTGTTGTTTCACTATATTCGTCCATCTCTTGTGTCTCACTTCCAAGTCACCATTGTGTCATGTGTAACATCCCCATTACCCAAAACTTCCTTGATACCAATTTGTAACGTCGTTGTTACTCAAAACTTATCTAATACCAATTTCTAATGTACCTGTTACCCAAAAATGATATGATACCATAATGTAATGTCCCTGTTACCCAAAAAATGCTCTGATACCATAACACAACATCACCCAACTTACTATTGAACAATGCTACTCCAAAATTCAATGCACGAATTCTAATATATAACATAGGTATGCACACGAATACTTTAAGTAATGCACTCAACCCAAATATGATTCACACCCCACTAACTTTCCTCTTTTTACAAAATGTAAAACAACATAAGTAACCCAATACAAATGCATGTACAAGCATACTGAACACACAACACTACTCTACATGTAAACCTTCTGTCGTCAGACACCAATTTTGATTTTCCTTGTTCGCGGTGTCTACTTACATGTGCAAACAAAGGAACTCCAACCTCTTGTGTGCAAAAACTACTTCCCTACATGCATGAACATTCAAACCTTACCTTGGAGACTCATTAATCATATCATAAGGTTAACTTAATAGGAAATACCATCATCAATTGTCATACTCATGCATGATTACAATTACTAGATATCAACACCATACTTACATGTGCAATCAACATTAAACAAAATAACAACAATTACTTATATGGAAGGACATACAATAATTAAAACCATATCAAACATAGATAATTAAGCACACAAGAAATGAGACAAGGACATAATTTTTTGTTCCTTTATGTAAAGTCACCATCTGCGCATAAAGCTCATATGTTCCTCCCATCCATATAATTTTTTTCTCATATACTTTTATAAATAGGTCACCCCTGAGCTGGGTTTTTACTCCACCAAGGAAAAAGGGTCCCTAATCCCAATCTAATGTCTGACTATCAAAAACATTTATCATTCTAAGGTGCCACTGCTAAAATAAGTCTACATTCTTTCATTCTCCACGCACTTGTTACACCTAAGGAAGTGTGCCCCTTCTCTCCTCAACAGTCCTTCAACTGCCCCACTTCCCTTCTAGGGTTCTAGAAATAGTCTAGACAAGAAGTCTCAGAGCCCTGCAACTAATTCCCAGTGCACCAGGGAACAACTCCTAGCAAAACTCTCACCTGGAGAGATTTCTCATGGGCCTGACAACCCGCATCTTCCACAAAAAATATCTCACCTAGAGATAATTCCCACGGGTTTTACAACCTGCCTCTTCAAAAAAAAAACTATGGTTACAATACAGAAAACCCCTTTTACAAGCTTTCTTTACAGACAAGGTAATAATCGTATATATAGATGATCCAACCCCTTCTGCACACGAGAAAAATTATGACTTTTTCCCTAAATAATGAGTTCTCCCCCAAGAAATACACTAAGGATAACAATATATATTTCATGCTTTAAACTCAACAGTTGTCACCTTCAGAAGTAACTTAAGCCACTTGGTGACTCGTCTCCTACCCTCACAAATTTAGGATAAATAATTATCCATAACATATACTTTCATGGAAATGTTAATAAAATATTCCCTAGGATTTAAGTAGCCCCCCTTTTCCCTTTTTCGATAGAGTTATCCCCCCATCACTTTTCGTCTAATATGTCTGCACACAACAATGTGATATATTGATAACTTGAGTATGATTACAATTTACAATGATAGGCACAGTGGCATATTTATGTCCCGAATCACCAGCCTTGTGCACACTCCTAGGTCATCCCCATGCATTTACCCAAGTGCACACAACATTGTGAAATGTGTGTAACCTTTCTTTGATAACAATTCCCTACGTACTACTCAGGTGTGTGTAGAACCAAAACATGGTGCCAATGAATCACCATCCTATATGTACATTTACATTTACAATTGGTACCAATGAATAAACAACCTATATTTACAATTAAGAAGGGTTCATATTAGGGACATTACATTCCCCTCCCCATTATTTATGCACCATCCTCAATGCATTCTATACACATGTACATATACAATTTCAAAATTATTAAAAAATATGAAGATACTCTACCCACATATCATCCTCGTGCTCCCAATTTGCATCCTCAATATCGTACCAGGTCCATTGGAACTTTACCAAATCCATGGCTTGATTCTAGAGCTATTTTATTTTATGATCCAATGTGCAAACTTGTTGCACTTGCAAATTGCCTTCTGGCTCCACCTAAATCACATTCCGAAAAATAATATGTTTAGCATCAGGCACATACCTTTTAAGCAATGATACATGGAAAACATTATGAATACACAAGGATGCATGAAATGAAAACATATATGTGACATGACCAATCCTCTCTGGTATTTCAAATGGTTTAGAGTAACGCATTTCCAACTTAGAAAAATTTCCCAACGTCAAGGAACTGCATTTGGCTTTAACTTTCAAGAACATGTTGTCACCCACTTTAAACTCTTTATGGGTTCTTCCTTTATATTTGAAATTTTTCTACCTGTCTTGGGAAACATTTAAATTTGTCCTTAACTTCACCATCTTCTCTTCCATTTCCTAGAGAAGATATGGCTCAACCACTGGGTGGTCTATTGAGTTGTCCCAACTCACTAGCATGTTGCACTTTCTACCATAAAGTGCATCAAATGGGATCATCTTTAAATATGATTGATACCCATTGTTGTAAGAAAATTCTAACAAGTGAAGGCAATCTTCCCATTTTGATGGTTTATCCATACATCTTGAGTGTATCTTCAACCACTCAATTTACCCTCTTTGTTTGTCCATCTGTTTCAGGATGATATGTTGTGCTAAAGTTCATATTTGTTCCAAATCCTTTGAATAGCACTTTCCAAAAGTTCAACATGAAATTGTGATATTTTTCGAACACATATGTGTTAGGTACACCATGCATCTTAGAAATTTCTCTCATGTATAATTCAACAATGTTGGTTGCCTTGTGTGTTGACCTCACTGGAATAAAATGGGCAGCTTTGGTAAGCTTTTCCAACACTACCATAATAGAATCATGTTTCTTAATAGTCCTAGGAATCTTAGTAACAAAATTCATGGTCACAACTTCCCACTTCCACTTTGGAATGGGAAAAGGATGTAGAAAATGAGATGGATGTTTGTGTTCATCTTTGACCTTTTGACATTTAAGGCATCTAGCAATAAAACAAACAACCTCCTTTTTCATACATGGCCAATAATATTTCTTTTTGACTCTCACAATTTTCTTCTGGTAGCCTGGGTGTCCTTCATAATGAACCTTATGCATCTATGAAAATAAAAAAAAGACAACTCTTGATCATTTGGCACATAAACTATGTTCCTATACATGATGATTCCATCCTCTCTTAGCTCAAAACCTTCCAATTTATGCTGCGACATGCCTTGCTGTAATTTCTCCTTTATTTCCACATAGAGATGATCTCATTTGGAAACATCTAAAATCCAATCACAAAAATATGAAGTGTACATGATAATGGTTGTAGCATGCATCTCATGCACCCTTATGTCGAGTGCATCAACCACCTTGTTCTCTTTTCCTCTGATATGATTTATTTCAAGGTCATACTCATTGAGGAATTATAACAAGCTACTTTGTCTTGAATTTAAGCTTGGTTGTCCAAACAAATACTTCAAACCACTATGATCAGTCCTCAACTTGAATATTTTTCCCATGAGATAGTGTTGTCACATCTTCAAGGCATGCACTATGGATGTTAATTCTAAGCCATGAGTAGCATAGAGCCTTTCATGCTATTTTAAATTTCTAGATTTGTAGAACACCACATGTCCATTCTGACTAAGGACTCCACTAATCCCTTTCTTACATGAATCCATGCACACAACAAAGTATTCATCTAAATCATCAATTCTTAAAATTGGCACACTTGTGAACAAACGTTCCAAGTGTTAAAAAATCCTTGCACAATCTAGAGTCCATTCAAATCACATACCTTTCTTTTGCAAGGATGTAATTGGGTGCACATTTTTTGAGAATCCTTCAATAAACCTTCGGTAATAACTTGCAAGTCCAATGAAGGACCTCACCTCTTCGAAATTTCTTAGTGTCGACCATTCTTCAATGTATTTTATCTTTTTCAGATCCATAACAATTCCTTTCATGGAAATGATATGACCCAAATAATGGTTTTGTCGCTGATAAAGTGAGCACTTTCTCAACTTTTCATATAGTTTTTTTTCTCACAATACATGTAGCACCACCCTCAAGTGTTGTTCATGCTCTTCTTTAGACTTTGAGTAAATAAGTATGTCATCCAGAAATACAATTAAAAATGTATCTAATTAACTTCTAAAAAATCCATTCATTAAACACATGAAGACAACTGTTGCATTTGACAACCCAAATGGCACCATTGTAACCTCATAATCTCAGTACCTCATTCTGAAGGAAATCTTGCTGATGTATTCTTCTTTAATTATCACTTGGTGATATCCAAATCTGAGATCAATCTTTGAAAATATCTACAGACCCCTCAGCTGATACAATAGGCCATCTATCCACAACAAAGGATACTTGTTCTTTATTGTTACTTTGTTCAACATCCTGAGGTCGATACAAAACCTAAATGTACCATCATTCTTCTTCATGAAAAATACTGGGGCACCCCAAGGTGACACATTTGGGAATACATACCCCTTCTTCATAATCTCTTTCAGTTTCATTTGTAATTACTTCAACTTTGGCATACTCATCCTTTAAGGAGTCTTTTATATGGGTGTTTCTCTAGGCATCTGATTTATAGAGAAATCAATTTCTCTTTTCAGTGGAAACCTCAATATCTCTTTAAAAACATCCTCAAATTATTTTTGTATTGTGCAGTGTTCAAAATTTGGCACTTTATTCTTAGGTGCCTCCTCCATGTGCGCTACAAATACTTGACATCCTTTCTTGTAGCTTTTCTTCAATTTCAATGACGAAAATTCTATGATTGTTACAACTCTTGGAATACCTTGAATTTTTCTTAAGTTTGCTTCCTTATATAAGGAAGTAAATGAATTATTGTAATAGTCTAGAACAACATGATGTTGATCCATCCAATCCATAGCAATGAGGCAATCATACGATCCTAAAAGTATGATATTCAAAGGAAATTTTGTGCGTAGTCCATTCATCTCCATCACTCATGCCTTAACCATCTCATTAATTTTCCTTTTTTATCCTCTAGCTAATTGCACCAGCCAATATTTTCCAAGCTTGCTTCTTGGAAACTGGAATCTTTCCACCATCTTAGGATCTATATAACTATGACTAGCTCCTAAATCAATTAAAATAGATATGGGTTGGTCATTAATCTTACCTTCAACTTCAATCATGTGCAACTAAAACTCAACCTACTTGTTATCGAGCATTGTGTAAATCCTAGGTACATTTCTGCCCATTTCCTCAACTGTCACAACTTGTTGTACATAGTGCATAGTCCTCACCTTATCACCTCTTTGAGGGAAATATCTATGCATATGATCTCCGCCACAACTCCAACATTGAATATGTTGTTTCTTTGTATTTTTCTCCATTGTCTCCATCATTCTAGACTGCTTGGTATTTGGTTTTCCTTTCCCACTATTTTTTAAAAATGGTAGCTTAGTCCCTTTATTCCTCTATTCCACCTTGATTTTCATATTTTTTTATGGAACCTTCTAGAAAGTATATCTTTCTTTTTTCTTATCATAAATATATTTAGCGCACCTTATGGTTTCCTCCAATGTTTTGGGGTCATTATATTGTATCTTTTCAATGATAAATAAGGGAAAACCACTTAGGTACCTATTAATTTTAGCGTTCTCATCCTTGATGAATGCGACATATTTCAATAGCTCTAAGAATATTCTTTAATACTCATCTATTGTCATACTCCCAAGATTGAGTTCAAAGAAATCCTTCATTTTATTGTCATAGTATCTATTGGTTAATTATTTATTTTGAAAATACCTCTTGAAATCTCTCCAAGTAACCTTCTTCTCATGAATGTGTTCCACTTACACAAACTGATCCCACCACATTCATGCTTTTATTTTTAGCTAATAGATAGAATTTATCCCCTCTATCTACGCAGAATAATTATGCAGCTGGAAGTACTTTCTCATACCCATTAACTAGGTATCTTCATCTTCAAACTTCTTGTGCTCACCATCAAAGGTAGGAGGTTTGATCTTTTTCATTTTTCCTTGTATCTCATCCATCCCAATACTTCTCTTATTCTTTTTGATAGGATATGGACTTGAGCTACTGTGTGCTTTCCCAAAAGAATGCTTTGGTGAGTGAGGGTGATGCTTATTAGCACTTATTTATTTTATTCTCTTGTCATGATACCTACAACTTCTTGATCTACTTGAATTTGTGTCTTATCCATTTTATTTTCTATTATTTCAAATATTTGCATCAACTTGACATTGAATTCATATTTATGATCCTTGGATTTCACAATCTTCTCATTATCAAGTTTATAGATTTGGACATCTTTTTTCAATCCCTTTATGGTTTCTACCAGGTTCATGCACTCCTCCTTGGATTTTGTACTATCAAACCCCAAACCGACATACAAATCCATGAATTCATCATCATGGATATAAGTTCTTTGCACATCTTCCATGTTTTTGACCTTTTGCGTTGATTCTATCCTTCTCTAATGTGCAGGAAACAAGATTTGTTAGATTAATTTATATGACTTCATGAAAAAATTTCACCATCTTGTCATAATCCCTTCTTATGAATCCCATCCACACTGGTACTCAACGCGTCTAAATGTGTGATGTCAATATTTGACATATACATCATGTATTAGTATTATGCATGCACCACAAATTTTCTCTGTACAACCACAAATTTTAGTGCACACACCACACCTCACTGTTACTGCACATTTACAACGTCACACCTTGCAATTTCCATAATTTAGTGTGTACACTTGAGCATTCTTATTTTATGTGCATGATGGCCATGTTGTAATTCCAAATTTGACCACTCACTAGTCTGAATTTTTCTTTAAGGAAGTACTCGACCCATGCAGGATCAATGTTGAAACTAGAGCTCTGATACCAATTTTTAACATCCACATTACCGAAAACGAATCTGATAACAATTTTTAACATCCAATTACCCAAAAGTGCTTTGATACTAATTTGTAACATCCATGTTACCCGAAAATGATATTATACCATAATGTAACATCCCCGTTACGCAAAAATTCTTTGATACCATAATGAAACATCATCCATCTTACTACTAAACAATTCTACTCCAAAATTCAGTGTTCCCCTTCTCTTATAAAAAATCCTTCAGTTGCCCCACTTCTCTTCCAAGGTTCCAGCAACAGGCCACACAAGAAGTCTCAGAGCCCTGCAACTAATTCCCAATGCACCAAGGAACAACTCCCAACAAAACTCTCACCTGGAGACATTGATCACGGGACTAAAACCCCACCTCTTCCACAAAACATATCTCACCTAGAGAGAATTCTCATGGGCCTGACAACCCACCTATTCGACATCAAAACTATAATTACAATACAAAAAAACACTTTTACAATATTTATCTACAAATAAGGTAACAATCTTATATCTAGATGATCTGACCCCTTCTACACATGAGAAAAATGAATGACTTTTTCCTAAAAGAATGTGTTCTCCTTCCAAAAATACACTAATGCCAATAATATATATTTCATTCCTTACGATCAATACTTTCACCTTTAGAATTAACTTAATCCACTTGGTGACTCATTCCCTACCCTTGAGAACTTAGGATAATTAATTATCCATAACATATACTTTTCTGTAAATACTAATAAAATATTACGTAAGAATTAAGTCCCTCGCCCTTTTCCCTTTTCTGATGGAGTTAGCGCCCCGTCTCGTTTCTTCTGATCTATCTTTGCGCAGTGATGTGATATATTAATAACTTGAGTATGATTACACTTTACAAGGATAGGCACATTGGCCTATTTGCGTCAGTGATGTGATATATTAATAACTTGAGTATGATTACACTTTACAAGGATAAGAGCACTGGCCTATTTGTCTCCTATCTCAATAGCCTCATAATCACACATGCTTTTCGGTCTCAAACATGGTTACAAATACACACACACACACACACACACACACATATATTTCATCTTGGTTTGCATTCCCAGGTCATCCCCATGCACTTACCCAAGTGTGTACAATGCTGTGAAATGTGCACATCCTTTCTTTGATAACAATTCACTACACACTACTCAGGTGTCCATAGAACCAAAATGATACAAACCCATACCACCTCCTAGGGATCGCACAACCTCCCAGTCTAAGGATCGTTCACAGTAGGGAGTCGAATCAACTCTTGGTCTCCTGTTGAACCCTCAAATTCCTTCTCCACATGCCTTTTTTTCCCTTACCCTGCACATAATTTCAAGTTCGCGAGGGTCTATTTTCCCACATGGATAAATTCATGTGACCTCGAGCCAAAACTGTGGGTTGGATTTATCCTCAGTGAATAATTCAGGACTTCGGAGCTTCGGGCTTTGGGAGCTTCAACAAAAACAACTCACGATTTCTCGAATGCCAAATATGAAAATCGCCAAAAAATGGCAAGGATCAATGAATCTTAGCCTCTACTGAGATCTACAACATGCAGTTTTTTTGGTCCTCCGTGCTTCGAGAGGCTTACCCGCTCCAACTTGAAACTACCCTGAACTCGCAAATTCCAAATAGATAGATAAAACAGATGGTGTTTTCCTCACATAAATGGAAGATTTGTTCTCCAAGCTCTGGGCTTCAAACCCTTCTACAAATCAACACTTCAGATCCTCTGAAGTACCAAACTCATGAAATCGCAATGGGCGTGATCAATGGTCCACTTGTCCTCGTGAATGGATGATTCATATGTACTCTGACCTTCAGGCCTTCGAAATTTCTCGACCCAAACAAACTTATACCTTCATTCCTCCATAGTACATTTCTCGACCCAAACAAACTTATACCTTCATTCCTCCATAGTACCAGATATCCTAAATCTACAATCTGTCAACATGTGGCTCTTCGAAACGATGGTTAAGATCCGTTCTGGGCTTTGGAAATTCATGAATCTTGCACACTTCTGCTACAATGCCTCCAAATCACTGGATAGTCGAACTTTCGAAAAAGGTTGGATATTTGGACATGTGTCCTCACAAATGGGCAGTACAAATCTTCTACAGATCACGGGACTTCGAGAAACTTGTCTCCTTTGCGCAAAACACACGGAAACCTCCAAAAATAAAAAGTTTGAAGGGCTTCTGGGGTTAACACCTACTCTACTTTCCCAGATATGATGCCTAGGAAATATTCTACTCCTCCTTGGGCGGATCTCGTCCACTCGATATTGAAAATGAAAGGCTTCTTTTGTTCAAATCATTTTGGTCACTATTTCTCCTGAGTTTTATAACTCAAAGTGACTTGGGCCTCTGCGTAAACCTTGCACTCCACTTAAAAACTTGACACTTGAATATTTAAAGAAATATTTTCATGCACTCCTTTTGTTCTTCTACCTTCGATACTTTGTCAACACTAGACTAAGTGTTGGCCCCGTGCACACCTTGTGAGGGTCTTCCTGAGCTTATATACTCCACCAAGTATACGTGTACTCCTTACACTCGCTCTCCACAATTTCACATTATCTATTCATAGCTATTGAGTCTGCAAATGACTCTTCCTTCACACTCCTTGCAAGGCTACTATTTAATCCTTGCACTAGTTCTTCAGAAGAGAAACAATTAAAACTTACAGAAATCCTTGCACTAGTTCTTCAGAAGAGAAACAATTAAAACTTACAGAACATTACAGGTTCATTCAATTAACCATGAAATGCACACAAACACATATAGAACACAGAAAGAAAATAACATGACATTACCAAATTATTCAAAGGAAAACATATGCAAAGATATGAAAGAAATACTCCTTCACTATATTCATTCAGGAAATATTTCCAAGGTTCTCCTTAACAAATCTCTACAACATATCTTCAAAAAAACACAATAATCTTCATCACCCTCATTTGGGCATAGATTACATGAATTTATACACGGAGGGGATTCTCGATCCTTCCTACCGACTATGATAGTTCTTTCACATAATAATAAAGAATTATACCACTAAGGATTATTACAATTAAATGGGCATGTACAATATAGATACAAGTCGATGCTCAATATCTGTACAATCCTTAAAACATTAAAGAAATTACAAGATCTTGCAATCTCATATAATGGCTCTTTCCTCAAAACATTAAAATCTTTTTCATTACAATGCTCTCAAAACAGTAAATTATCCACTCTCCTTTTGGATCCTAAAACATTTTGAATATGCGCGCTTGATGTTGAGTAGTCCTCCACTTGGCTTGATGAACATTGATGATGATTCTCCTACATCAAACAAATTGGTGCCGATGGATCACCAACCTATATGTACCTTTCTATTTACAATTGGTAGCAACAACTCACCAACCTATATGTAGAATTGCAAAGGGTTCAAATTAGGGACATTACATTGTGCTATATGTTCAAGGGAGTTTTAATTCTGAGTCGGTCATTTGTTGTTTTTTTGACTTTTTGATTTGACCATTCCTGTGTAAATTGTACTTGGTGATAGTCTCTCTTCATATCATCTCTCGGTGTATGTTTCATGTCAATTAATGGGGGATAAATTAAGGCCTTCCTTTGGCATATCTCTTCCTATTGACTTCAACACATTATCTAGGAGAGGGTCTAGAAACTAGCTAGTACCTTGGATCTTGCAGTCCTTAGTGGTAGGCTTTCTTACGAGCGATAGTGAGTTTACATCATTGGCTCTTGATCGATTGATTTTATGAGTTTTCAACATTATATCCTCTATTCAAACTCAGTGTATTTTACTATGCACCTTAGGGTCCATATTCATAGTCAGTGGGTCCCCTCGCATCTATTAATGGTATACATGGATGTCTTGTAATCACATGGTTTCTACCATTCTCAACATCATCTCATCTATTCACATGATTTATATTCATACCATCGATTTTTGGGATGAAGACCTTAGGTTCGGGGGACACATATTTCCTTTACAACATCCCCTCCCAATTTATGATGGAGCATATCACTTATATATGAGTACTTTGAAGACTTTCGGGGAACTTTCCCCAGTTCTCCTTGTCTTCTTGATAGATATATGTTATTTCATATATCCACATTATATTTGATATGGATATTTTTGATGACATGGATCCACTATGTCTTCTTTCATGGCCATGGTCTCGCATTTCACTTCATGGATATAGAGTGTATTATGTTGGTGGCCATGCTTTATTTCTCTTATGAGAATGGGTATTCCTACCTTCGGGATGATCTATATATGTCAACGTTTTTTTATGATTGTAGGTACTCATTGGTTCCTTGATATCCAAGCTCCTTCCTTATGTAACTCGTCGCATTGAACTTTCCTAATGTAATTTGACCATCAGTTCCTCATCTCACCTCACACATTAGGGGGCATCTATTATACTTGTATTTTCCACCATAGGTTTTTCAATCATGTTATTATATGTTATAAGGATAGAATTACATACTTAGTAAAATTCTCATAATAATTTCATAAGGACATAATTATTTTGTCACAATTTCAAAATTATGAAATATGAATTATTTCATAATTGAGAATAAACTCATAATTGAAAAGAATGTTGATAGTGAGTTGGAAAAATATCATCATTGAGCATGAAACTTGACTAGAAAAATCATAATTGAAAAGAAAGTTCACAGTGAGTTGGAAAAATCTCATAATTAAGTATGAAACTTGTGCATGGCCTATAATTGCTTAATTCACATGATATCAATATATCCATGATTTGTATCCACCTATACATGACTTTTACCCACCTAATTAAAATTTCATGAAGCTTATCTCCAATCTATTATAAAATCCTATAAGGAGAGGCCAAATCAAGGAGATGGGGACAAGCGTTTTGAGATTGATTATGTTGACAAAATAGAGAGATAAGCTCAAGTGATTAAGGAGGATTATTGAGAACCTGGAACTAGGAGGAACGCATCTTTCATGACTCAATGTATGATGATTTAATTGATTTAATGTTCATTATTTATCAATATAGATCTATGGTTTTCACCTATCCACATTGTTGAATTAAATTGTAGAAGGTAGATCTGATCTCTCTTTGAGTAGATCAGAATACTTCTAGATTATATTTTAATTTCCTAAGACTTGTAGGAGTTGTAGGCTGATATTTGTTCATTGCTGGTGTGGAAGAATAAGATTAGATAAGTTGTAGCTAGGATCTTGAGAACCGCATCAAATAGATGCACAAGGACAATCTTTGATCAAAAGGTATGCTACCATTTCCCTTAGTGTAAAAGGAAACAAATTTAGTAGATCTAGGAAAAAATATATAGAAATGTATTCTTTTATCTGTCTTAAATAAAGGGAAGATCCAAGGGATATATGACTTATCCATAGGCCATATGTATAATTCATAATTCAATAAATCCATATTATAGATGCTAGTATACATAACCTATCAGTGTTAAATATATAATATAGTACAACGGATCTAGATCCATATTTTAATCCCATATTATTGAGGATATTATCTAGACATCGGTTAATAGGAATAAGGGTCGATGATTATGTATTAGGGATTTAAATTACTATAGAGGGATATAGCGTTAATAACATACTTTTAATCCCATGTTATGACTCTTATAATATTTAACTATGGAGGGTCCCAAATATCAGAGCATCCAATTACATAATACTATATGACGAGTTATATATAATATGGATATCATAACTAATAGCATTATTATAATAATTATAATAATACTTTCCATATATCTTATAAATTTGTGTGTGAGATAAGTTTGTATTAGTATCATCATCCTAGGATAACTAGGATAATTAATAGAGATAATTTCTAACATCATAATTATTATAATTATTATTATGATGTTATTATTAAATATCTTTATATAATAATACAATTATGACGAGGCATTGAAATTAATGTAATATAATTAAGTACTGAATAGCATTGGAGGAATGAGTACTTACTTTGGATGTATGAAATAATTAGTACCACATTCTTGAATTCAATTAGGCCGGATCTATTATACTTCTAGTTTCCATCATAGGTTGTGTAAGAATGTTATTAGATTTTATGAGACTAGAATTATATAATTGAGTAAAATTTTCACAATTTCATAATTATTTTATCACAATTTTATAATTATGAAATAAGAATTATTTTAAAATTAAGAATAAACTCATAATTATTATATTTCTAGTTTACATTATAGGTTGTGTAAGAATGTTATTAGATTTTATGAAACTAGAATTACATAATTGAGTAAAATTTCCATAGTTGTTTCACAATTTTATAATTATTTTGTCACAATTTCATAATTATGAAATAAAAATTATTTTAAAATTGAGAATAAACTCATAATTGAAAAGAATGTTTATAGTGAGTTGGAAAAAGTTCATAATTGGATATGAAATAATTATTACCACATTCTTGAATTCAATTAGGCCGGATCTATTATACTTCTAGTTTCCATCATAGGTTGTGTAAGAATATTATTAGATTTTATGAGACTAGAATTACATAATTGATTAAAATTCCCATAATTGTTTCACAATTTCATAATTATTTTGTCACAATTTCATAATTATGAAATAATAATTATTTTAAAATTGAGAATAAACTCATAATTATTATATTTCTAGTTTCCATCATAGGTTGTGTAAGAAAGTTATTAGATTTTATGAGACTAGAATTACATAATTGAGTAAAATTCTCATAATTGTTTCATAATTTCATAATTATTTTGTCACAATTTCATAATTATGAAATAAGAATTATTTTAAAATTGAGAATAAACTCATAATTGAAAAGAAAGTTTATAGTGAGTTGGAAAAAGTTCATAATAGGTTGGCAAAATTTCATAATTAAGCATGAAATTTCTGCATGACTTATAATTTCTTACTTCACATGCCATCAAGCCTATCTATGAATTGTAATTTCTTAGTACATATGCTATCAAGTTATCCATGAATTATATCTATTGATGTTTTGGTAAAAGTGGGAGGATCTTTCCATCTTAGATGACCTTTCTTGGATGAAAAGAAGATTCCAAAATAAAAAGATTCACTAGACAGATGTTGAAATACCATACAAGAGAAGTTGACTGAGAAGAGTAAAGTATAATGAAAAGACACCTTCCCAGAAGAGAAGTCATCCCACCTAGAAGGACAAGAAGACTAGAAATAAGGAGGCTCCTTAGCTCATTTGTTCATCCACTCACACTCTCCCAACTACACGGGAGTGAGGCGCATGTTTGGAGAAGGAGACATGGTTGTTGTAGTGACCTAGTTTCTTCTTGTTCATTCTTTTGGTATCTCTCTCTTTTGCACAACTCCTCAAGGAGGTACGCTACCTTTGTATGGTGTTTTTGTTATAGATGGGGTGGTATTTATGGTTGATCTAGCACTTGTTCTAGGGTTTATCTGATTTTACTTTCTTTGTGAACGAAATCTATATAAAACAGGTTTCTCAGTTTGTTTTCCCCATTTGCGGTGTTCCCAGGATAAATCTCTTATGTTCTTTTTGTCTGTTGTTTATACTTCTATTTCTAACT
>CBVK0101120240.1:0-13981 GCA_900067695.1 Picea abies | reverse complement strand
ATACTAAAGGAGTCATTTAATTTTTGGAGGAGACATGAATTTCACAATTTATCCGAGAGAAATTTGGGGAAGTTTTGTTAGAAGTGATCTGTTGGATTCTTATTTTAATATTATGATAGAAGAAGAAGGTTTAAATGATTTAGAACCAATAAATCTATTTCCAACTTGGAGGAATGGAAGGGGAAATCAATATTTTGTTGCAAAAGGGTTGTATCACTTTTTAATTAGTGAAAAGTTGGCGAAATCTGGACTCAAATATAGATCATGGGTGCTAAATGTCAAATTATCAGATCATATGCATGTGGTCTTTCAATTGGAACAAGAACAACAAATGAAAAATATCCCTTTTAAATTCAATTCAGATTGGTTAAAAGGCCCTGATTTTGTATTACTAGTGCATTGAAATTGACATAATCTTTTGGATTCAAAGTTTTCTTCACCAATGGATAAACTAGTTCAAAAGCTAAAATCTCTGAAATCCTTGGTCATAAAATGGGAAAAAAACAAGAATTTAAAATCAAAACAAGAATAAGTACAACATGAAGTAGACTTGGATTTTCTTTACACTACTTTTCCTGGGGGTTTTGAGGAGAAGATGAAAAGAATCTGGTGGAAGAGAAAGAAAAAAGAAAATTGGTTTTGTTAAAGCAAGAGGAAAAAAAGCAAAGTTACTTGTCTAAATTCTCATGATAGAAATACAAAACGTTTCCATGCGTATTCCAATTTTAGAAGACATGCAAATACTATATGGGAAATCGGAAAGGGGGATGGTTTAGTGACTACAAGTCAAAAGGAATTGAGAGAAGAAGTTGTCTTATACTTCAAAAATATTTTCAAAGCTCAAGTGAATCTTTCTATTGTTCATCAATTGGAAGCTATCCAAGATTATCCTAGACTCTTTTCTATGGAAGAGGGGAAGAGTATTGTTGCACTAGTTCTTTTATCCGAGGTGTTGTCCAATTTGAAAAGATTTGTTGTTTCAAAAATCCCTAGGTAGGATGGTTGGAGTGTTGAATTTTTCTTGGAATTTTTTGATCTTTTGGGTCCTGTTGGAAGTAGTGGAGGAGTCCAGAGTAAAGGGGAAGATAAATGGGGCTCTAAATTCTAACTTTGTATCTCTTGTTCCTGTTATCGCTCAGTTTGTAGGAAAGGTTTAGTAGCTTGAAGGCAAGAGTCAAACTGGCATAACAGGAGCTTCCCCACCCACTGTCACCTCGATGGGGAGCTCTTTCTATTTTGGGTGGCTAATCCCAAGGGAGACATCCCTAGTAATCTGGGGTGCTGAAAGAGAAAAGATCAAGGGTTTAAGGTTCAAAAGGTCAAAGTAGGTTTTCCCCCTCACAGATTACTGCCAAGAGAGATAGTCAAAGAGAAGGTATCCCACTGAAAAAAAGGCACCTGTTTGCGAGACAAGGCAAATAAAACTAGAACGTGAAAACAGTGGTTAGTACTTCAATTGTTAATGACTATCTTTAATATATATGAGCAATACTAAATGTAATTATTGACGAAGTCAATGATTGCAAATAAAGACAATGGCTTATAATATTACTTCTTCAATAAATACAAAATGATACTTGCATTCAATGTACAAAACCAATTCTTAAGTTATCACAATGCATCAAATGTGCTCATACACATATGTATTGTTGCTGCGTCACTATACTACTAAGGGTGACGTCAGCCCTACTCTAGGTTATTTTTGGTAAATATTGAGGTGAACGCTTTTCTTATTAGGTCAATGAATATACTCAACACTTCAATATCTATCAACGGATGACTTAGCCGCAACTTTAATACCAAGAAAAAGTGTATAAGAGGCAAGACGTCATCTTAGGGTTAGGGTTAGTAGGCCGCTAGGGTTAGTTAGGGTTTCAATTTAAGAGTTTTGAGAAAGATTGTTTTAACACCATAGACTCAACGTTGCAATTCTAGACCAGTGCCTAGGGTATTATGGAGTCAAGGAGTGAGACTAAAGGGTTGGAAAGATCTAAACCTAAGGACGGGAGAGTTAGGCTTAATGGTGTTGCAATGGCACGGCCACTAAGTCAAAACCCTAAGGTGAGGAGGCTCATTCCGGTGTAGCTTAAGCTAGGCCTCATGCTCCTCCCTCTTTCCTTAAGACTCTTTGGCAGAAACGGCTAGCTTTGAAATATAAATCTAGGGCTGAAAAGTGTTGTAGAGCCAAGGCTCTTCAAACCCTAAATGTTCAAAACCCTAGGTGTAAACTTAATTAGGCCTAGGATGTCTTCCTTCCTCAACTTATATTCCAAATCTAACTCAGAAAAAGAAGAATTAGTGTAGCAATGGCTAGTCTATGTTCTTCTAAATCAAATGGCTAAAAAAGTTTTTATCATGGGGACATAAAGCAAGGACCTACTTGTGTGCTTGCTCCCTAGGGTTTTAATGATTAAGCATAATAACAATGTAACCATACATGCAAGATATTAAACCTACAACCATTCAATCAAGAAGTTTTGTATGAAAAATACACTTACAAATTCATGAAGAGCTTATCAAACCCTAGTTGTAAAACCTTCCAATGATAAAAACACCATACACATGCCAAAGATAATCCTCCCAAGTGTAGCGCCTCAACTCCAAGAGCCAATAATCCAAGACAAAAGACTAAAAAAGGAGATCTCTCACAAGAGAGTGAGTTGTGTTATGTAAAAATGAGAGGCAACATCCTCTCTTTATATCATCCAAATGACCTTTAATTACAAAATAGGTCATTTAAAACAGCCGACAAGGCTGACTTAACATTATTACATTATTTGTCACATTAAATGCTAAAATGTCAAAATTATGAGCTAAAAGGGAGACGTCAGGCCCCTCTGAGGGAGACGTTGGCCCTTTTTGGGCAAGATCTGCATCCAAAAGGCAAAACTTTGCCCCTTCTAGGGCTCCTGCAAGCTGCCACATGTGCCAAGTGATCCCAGCACACTGCCACATCCTCCAAAAAACGTCCAGCCTACCCTGGGTGGCGTCCTGTCCATCAAAGCCATCATCTCATCTACAAGGGGTGATCCCCCTAGGTCGATCTCTGCCAGAGTGTCCTGGTGAGGGTGTCCTTCTGTCTTCTTCATGCAAGGGATCATCGTGACGTTGTCTTGCCTCTGCCATCCCAACAACCATCTGATGGGCTCTTTAGCCCCATGGAGGTCCGAGCTAATCATCTCCCCATGTGTACCGGTCCTCTGGTACCTGTCCGTCGAGTATGGTCCTGCACATCAAAGACTACGCCCTCCATGGGCTCATCAGTCCTCGGGATCATAGCAATGCAAATCATATTTCATCATTAAAGTTATCAAATAAATGCATGAAATCCCTAACATATCATCTAAGAGCTCAAAGATATTACACAGATCTACTATACAAAGCTAAGGAAACCGACAGAACATCTTATTGGGCTAATACCCACAAGAGATGGAAAGTTCCCTCAGAAGATTATTCAAGCCATGTTTTATGAGGTGATATGGTTTTTAGGGATGTCCAGTCACAGTAAGACCAAGGGTAGGTGTTGTCTGTGGGTGCCTTTGTAGGAAGCGAGCTGTACCCATCATGGATGCATTTTTTCCAAGCCCTTTATTGCCTTTATTTTTCTTTTATTGCTTTTATTTCAAGGTCTGACCAGAGGACACTGCCTTGGCTTGGTGGCCAGAGCTGACAGTGTTACCCACTGGTATCTTCGTAGAAATGATAAGGTTGGCTCGTGATGATACCCCCTTTCCTTTGGCCATGCAACCAAAGGTCACTGCCCTGGCGTGGTGACCAGATGATGGCAATGTCATACCGCTCGTGATGAGACCTCCCATCCTCTTGGTTAGGTCTTGTTTTATTATTTTTCTTAGGGTCCCTTCAGTTTCTTATCAAGAGGCTTTTTACTGCCTTCTCGGGGATCCCCTGGGCGAAGCATTTCTAGGTTTTATTTCCTATTCCTTTTATCTTTTACCAACTGCTTTTACCCCCTGGGCCTTTAGCCCCTTCTTCCCACAAGACAAAGTGAAAAATTTGTGAATATTTCAAAGATTTGAAAGAATTTCACAAGTTCTTTGATCTCTCCTGCAATCTTTGACAGATTTGAGCGATTTCCTATAAATATTTAAATGATTATGCCCTTGCATGAATCTTTAAAGTTTCTTCTTCTGCACTCTCTTCTTCCTCGATCTTTTGAGCGTTTTACGTTCTGCTTTGGCGCGTGAGCTTCTTACGTTGATCTTTTGAGAGTATGAGCGGACAACTTCCAATCCTTGTGAAAAAGTCTGTGTCGCGTGCTCTCAAGATCCATGAAGCTCTGTGTTGTGAGGATCGTGTTGCTCTCCATTCTGTGTGAAGAGGCTTACTACTGTATCTCTGATACCATGATAAATTGTGAAGCAAGAAATGCAGTGAGAAAGAATAGAACAAAAAACAGTATATTAGAATGTAAGAAGTATAAGTATGAAGAAGTACAATGCAATGGGAAATAGCTGAGCTAAATAGGCTCAAGCAAAACAAGAATATAAAGTACAGCTGGCAGTGTACAGTCAGCCTGTTGAGGTTACATTATATTTAACATGGAGGAAGGTTACAAAGAGGGAAGGTATCCTATAGAAATATTGGGAGTGGGATTGGAGGGGGAGGTTTATTTTGCAGGAGGGATAGAGTCTTTGGAGTTAGGGGATCTATGTTAAGGAGGAGGGGATTTACCCTGTGATTATGGATTGGAGGAAACTACTATACCCAAAAAATATTTAAAAGTCCATTGTGGGGTGGTTTCATCAGAGGTAGAGGGTTCTTTAACTTCTTCTAAGGAACCTTTGTTTATGGATGAAAATAGTGTTTCTTTTACTTTGGAGAAGTCTGTAAACCTAGTTGTAGAGGAAACATTAACCAATTTTTTATTGTGTTATAAATATGTTCTTAGTCGAACCCCTCTTCAGATTTTGTTTCCTTACCTATGCCAAAAACTGAAAAATTTAGCTGACGGATTTGGTGGTTGGAGGAATGAAAGTCCAATGGCACTTAGAGCACAAAAATCCATAGCAAGAGGAAAAAAATGATAGTGGTCTCATTAAATGTTAGAAGAGTTGGGGGTGCTCCAAATTTTTTAGCCCTTAAAATATTGTTTGATATCATTAAACTAGATATAGTTATGATTCAAGAAACTATGGTCGACGAGAACAACGAGAGAGGTGTTTTCAAAAAAAAATCTTGTATGGGAGTTTTGTGCGGTGGATTCAAAGGGTTTATCATGGGGTCTACTATCTGCTTGGAATCCCACAAAGTTAATTTTGTTGCCTTTTTGACACCTATAGGAATCTTATTAGATGCATTTGTCAAGAACCTCAATAAGAAATTTAATTTGGTAAATTGTTACAGATGTATGATGATAGACAATTGTTCTAGAACAATGTAAAGGGGGATGGAATACTAAAGGAGTCATTTAATTTTTGGAGGAGACATGAATTTCACAATTTTTCCGAGAGAAATTTGGGGAAGTTTTGTTAGAAGTCATCTGTTGGATTCTTATTTTAATATTATGATAGAAGAAGAAGGTTTAATTGATTTAGAACCAATAAATCTATTGCCAACTTGGAGGAATGGAAGGGAAATCAATATTTTGTTGCAAAAGGGTTGGATCACTTTTTAATTAGTGAAAATTTGGCGAAATCTGGACTCAAATATAGATCATGGGTGCTAAATGTCAAATTATCAGATCATATGCATGTGGTCTTTCAATTGGAACAAGAACAACAAATGAAAAATATCCCTTATAAATTCAATTCAGATTGGTTAAAAGGCCCTGATTTTGTATTGCTAGTGCATTCAAATTGACATAATATTTTGGATTCAAAGTTTTCTTCACCAATGGATAAACTAGTTCAAAAGCTAAAATCTCTGAAATCCTTGGTCATAAAATGGGAAAAAAACAATAATTTAAAATCAAAAGAAGAATCAGTACAGCTTGAAGTAGACTTGGATTTTCTTTACACTACTTTTCCTGGGGGTTTTGAGGGAGAAGATGAAAGGAATCTGGTGAAGATAAAGAAAAAAGAAAATTGGTTTTGTTAAAGCAAGAGGCAAAATAGCAAAGTTACTTGTCTAAATTCTCATGATAGAAATAAAAAACGTTTCCATGCGTATGCCAATTCTAGAAGACATGCAAATACTATATGGGAAATCAGAAAGGGGGATGGTTTAGTGACTACTAGTCAGAAGGAATTGGAACAAGAAGTTGTCTTATACTTCAAAAATATTTTTAAAGTTCAAGTGAATCTTTCTATTGTTCATCAATTGGAAGTTATCCAAGATTATCCTAGACTCTTTTCTATGGAAGAGGGGAAGAGTATTGTTGCACTAGTTCTTTTATCCGATGTGTTGTCCAATTTGAAAAGATTTGTTGTTTCAAAAATCCCTGGGCAGGATGGTTGGATTGGAAGTAGTGGAGGAGTCCAGAGTAAAGGGGGAGATAAACGGGGCTCTAAATTCTAACTTTGTATCTCTTGTTCCTAAAAGTGATAAACCTGATTCCTTTGATGGTTTTCGACCCATTTCCTTGTGTAACTTGATGTATAAGGTTATTTAAAAAATTATTGCTTTCAGAGTCAAATCTTTTCTCTTAAAAGGTATATCAAAGGAGCACTTTGGGTTCTTGGAGAATAGGAAGATTATTCATGAAATTAGAGTAGCTCAAGAGATTCTTCATAGTATAAAGATAAAGGAATCAAAATCTATGGTTTTAAAACTAGACATGATGAAAGCCTATTATAGGGTAGACTAGAGTTTTTTAAGACTAGTCTCCTCTTGGAAGCTACTGATTGGATTATGGGGTGTGTCTGGTCATTAAATTTCTCCTCTTTATCCACTATCATTGTCCTCTTTCTCCTCTATCGTTTTTAATTATAGTCGATGGTCTAAGTAGAATACTATCAAAGCTTGTTGAAGAAGGAAAAATTGAAGGAGTCTAGCAAATTGAGTTAGAATTACTCATCTTCTTTTTGTAGATGATATTATTTTATTTGGAAAAGGATATTTGACAGAATGGGAAACTTCAAAGGATGCTCTTCATTTGTTTTGCAATGTTACTGGAATGACCTTTAGTTCTCAAAATTCTCAATTTCTGGGAGCACGGTGGTCTAGGGAGGACTTATTACTTTTGAAAGAAATCTTACCCTATGAGGTAAAATCTTTAGGGGTTGGATTCAAATATTTGGGGTTTTTTCTTAAACCAAGTTGTTACCTTATTAATGATTCGAGGTGGTTATCTATAAAAATGGAAAAACAAATCTCAAATTGGTGTCATTGATGACTTACCTTAGGAGGAAGGTTTATTCTGGTAAAATCAGTATTGGAAAGCATTAGTTTTTTGTGGCTGGGTAACAAAGAGATAGAAACTATTCATTTGTTAAATTGGAACAAGATTGCAAAACCTAAGAAGATTGGAGGATGGGGTTTTAAAACTATTTTTTGATTTGGAAAATATTTGGCTGCAAAGAGTTTGTGGATGAGTCTTTTTGGCCCTAGTTCATAGCATTGAATGTGAAAGGAAGCGCTTACTTCTTCTTTGTCCATACTCATTGGATAGCCTCTAAGCTTGGAATGGAGGGGATATAAGGGTCTCTATGGATCTTTTGATAGGTTCTCAATCATACTATAAAATGTATGAGAGTTTGGTTTCCACCCTTCATTCAAAAGGTATTTTTAGTGTGGCTCAGATAACTTCAAATGATACAGACTATACATAGTTTTAATTGGAAAGCTGCAGAAATACTTGATCTTAATGGGGAACAAAAGTTGGAATGGGAGAGTTATGTGTAGGGATTGAAACACTATGGGTTTGTTTTATCTAATGAAAGTGATTCTAATGTTTTGGTATTGGGACAGTAAAGAAGAGAATGTTTCTGCAAAACAAGTCTATGAGGTGCAATTTTTAGATGAAAATGATGATGGTTTAGAGGACTGGTTGATTGATATTTGGAACTGGGAGACTCTCTTGAGAATTAAATTATTTTGTTTGTTGATGATAGAAAATAAAATTCTAACTTGGGATAACTTATTAAAAAGAGGCTTTTTTGGTCCTGTAGATGTTTTATGTGTGGCTAGGGGAAAGAAACAATAAATCATTTAATGGTTTATTTCCCTTTCACAAAAGAATTTTATAATATCTTTTAAATGTACTTAAGTTTCAGAGATTTTTGGAATGTGGACAGCTTAAGGAATGCTTCTAGGCTTGGAATAAGGTGAAGTATCATTGGCTGGAATAACCTTGTTATATCTGTTGAGAAGTTTGGAGACAGTGAAATTGATTATTTTTGAAAATCAAAATTTATCTCTTCTTATGTGTGCAACCTAGTTTTACAAGATATGTGCTAGTTCATCAAAATTCAATCTGTCCAATCACAAAGATTAGCTCGTCCTCCCTTGTTGGAAGGGAATTTGGCTTTTAATGGTGCTTCACAAAATGGAGGAGAAAAATGTGGTGCAGGTTCTTTGCTAAAATGTCCAGTTGGGAGTGTTTATAGTATTAAATTGAATTGTGGAACTGGGACAAATACAAGAGGGGAACTCTTGGCACTTTGGAGTCTTTTGTTTTTTTCTCTTCAAAAACAAGTTTCTTACTTGCACTTGATTGGAGATTCTAAAGTAATAGTTGACTGGTTTTCCTATAAAAATAACTTGCAGAGGATTACATCACAACCATGGATGACTAGAATTAGACAGTTGAGTGAAAACTTCCAAATTTTAAAAATTCAACATATTTACAGGGAATTTAATAGGGAAGTTGATCATCTTTCCAAGCAGGGTTTACTTATGGATGAAGGAAGTTTATTTTTCCAGAGGAATAGGAGATCAGGTAGATGCTTTTGAAAGACTATCTGAATTATAATTCAGAACTGATGATTTTAGCTTGTGATAAAAGATTGTAATAGAATAATAAATTTTTGGCTTTTGGTGCTATTTGAGAGAAGTATTTTGGAAAAATATTGTTGATAGCTAAGTTAGTTTTGAAAAAGTACAACAAGTGTTTTTTCTTGTTTTCTCTTTTTTGAAGGATATTGTAAAAGTTACTTTATTAGAAATATAAGATGTTTTTGTATTTTTAAAAGAAAAAACAATCTCCATTAAAAACAAAAACAAAAACTCTCTATCTCTGTATTTTTTTTTAATCCAGTACTGATTTATAATTTGAGAGTAAGGCCAACACTTAAACAAAATTTTGATTTGTTGATCGAAACCTCTCTATCTCTCTATTTTTTTATCCAGTACTGATTTATAATTTGAGAGTAAAGCCAACACTTACTGCGAAATTTTGAAAGTAGGGGGCACCCTACCCTCGTAAATTCCCGAGTTTCAAGCAACCTAGTTAAGTATTCATGGATTGGTTCAAGAAAAATTCGTGAAAACAGTGAGATATCGCTATTCTTTTCGCCATAGCACTTTCAAGGTTAAGTGTTAAAACATTTAAAAAACTATACATCAAACTATATTAATATCTCTTGAATTCAATTGGTTATAACTTTACGTTATAAAGATTTGCCTTCATGAAATTGATAAATCCTTATTTCATGCTAACGGTTTATTTTCTGTTTAACAATTGCAAATCGAGTGGCAATTTTATTTTGAATGCTTAACAATCTTTATAATAACAAATTGAACGTGGAAATTTAATTTTTTCCTTTGTTTTTTATTCTTTATTGTTTTTTCAATTTTTATTCTTTATTGTTTTTTCAATTGAATTAATTTGTATTTTTTCAACTTTTATGTGATTTCTTGGTTTGTCCAAAACTTCGTTTGACTATTATTATTTAGTACAACCCTCCCTATTTTTTAATTTATGCAGTGTTGTTTGCTTTATAAATACCTTGAATGAAATCTGATTTTTTATTTCATTTAATTTTTTATTTCTTAAAGGTGAGATTGTGGTTAAAGATTTAAAATAATTTATGCATTGTTGTTTGCTTTAATAGTATAAATATCTGGAATGAAATTTGATTTTTTTTTTTCATTCAATTTTTTATTTTTTAATGGTGAGATTGTGATTAAAGATTGAAAATAAAAAATTATGGAAAAAAAGATTGATCTCAACAAACTAAATGTTTTTAGGAATGTTCTGAGACCAATGTAATGAAGAACAAAATATATAGAGTTGAATTGTAAAGTTTTTCACTAACTTGTTAAATTTGAAATTTAGATGTTATTTTAAAAGTGAATGGTTATACTTACCATTTTGTTTTTTCTATTGCTTATAAATTTTACCTTTTAATTATGATTTGAACATATTTCACCTTTTAATCATGATTTGAACATTTTATGTAGTTATATATAAATTTACCATTTAAGTCAGTAAATTATGTATTAATGTTCATACAAATCACACTGATATGTAAATGTGTTATATAAATTGAGATCTTTCTAATTTGATTTATGTTTTAATAAAATTGTAGAAGCAAAACTTATCTGAGGAGAATGCTTTTCTACATAAAAAGGTTGGTGATTTAATTATTATTATTATAATTATTGTATAATTTTTATTTTTTTTTCTAATATTTTATTTATTTTTCAGTGTCTTGATTCTAGATGTCTGGATGAATGGGTTTTCACAACACCTACAATTGGACTTGAAAGCAACAAACACAATGAAATAGAAACTCAACTAGTTATAAAACCTCCAAATGTATGTGATCATCTTTTTTAAACAATTTTCTTTGAAATTCAAATGTATCATTATGATATTTTTTTATTTACATTTGAATTATGTTAAAAAAAAGGAAATATTTAGTTCTCACCATATTGTTGTAAACATTGAATTGAAAAAAAAAAAACTTAACAAATGGCTAATTTAAATTTGTATTTGTATATTGATAATTTTGAATTATGTTATTTTCATCATAGTTCATTTGTTTCTCAACATTTCCAATATAGGTATGGTTGGGTTTTGCTAACATTTACAATTGGACTTAGAAGCATGCAACACAATATATTTTCAAGATAGGGATGGTTGGGTTTTCACAATGATTATAGTTGGACTTGGAAGCATGCAACATGGTAAAGTAGGAACTTGAGTGGTTATAAGACTTTTGAATAGATATAAGACCTCCAAATATACAACTTCATTTTTTTTTTTTAATTGTGAATGTAGTGATTCTAGATGGTTTTGTTTTGAGAACATTTAGAATTGGATTTGGAAGCATGCAACACTTTGAAGTAGAGACTCAATTAGTTATAAGACCTTCAAATGTACAATATCATAAGAGTTCACATTAAAATCCAAATGCATTATTAAGATATTTTTATTTATTTACTTGTGAATTATGTTAAAAAAAATGAGTGAATTATGTTTAAAAAAATCTTGTAAATGAATATGTTTAACAAATGATTAATTTCATTCTTCTAATTTGCAAATATCTTATTTTCATTTACTTAATATTATTTCACACTATGATGATTTTCAATATGTGAATGGTTGGGTTTTGACAACACTATTGGCCTTGGAAACATGCAGCACATTAAAGTAAAAATTCAACTGGTTATAGGAATTTCAATAATTATAATAATTTCAAAGATAAAAGTTCATCTTTTTGTAAATATATTTTTTGAAATTAATTAATGTTATTTAAAAATTCAAATATATTATTAAATTATATATAATAATAATAATAATAATATGTTTTTAAAGTCAAGGTCAAGCCACACCAAATTGGTGTATGAGACTCTCTTATTTGTGGATTTGAACTTGTGACCTCTTAAAAAGAAACACATGTTTTTAACCATTAAACCCTAAAAATATATATATTTATATTATATTATATTCCAGAATTATATTAAAAGAATAAAGGAAATTACTATTTTGAAAATATTTGAAATACAATATTCTTATGAATAGTAATGTATTCTTAATTAAAAGCTAACATTAAATCTTCTAAAATGTATATATTATTATTATTATTATTTTAGTATATTATATAATAAAATGGAAGCAAAGTTTTTTCACTTTTTCAAATGTTGTAAATAAAAAAATATAAATATAAAATATGAAATAAAATAATGATATTATTAATTTTTTTGGAAAGTTTAATTTAAATCTAAGGATAAATTAATTTTAATATTAACACTATAAATTTTATAGTTTATGTATTTTTATTTTTAACCATATATATATATATATATATATTTCAAAGAAAAAAAAGTTAATTTTATTTCATAGATGTCAAAAAAATTACATTCTGAAGATACACCTTCAAAGTGTATTTATGTTCAACTATTGTGTCTAGAATCTGATTGCTAGTGATGTAACTCAAAATATTTTCATCGTGAAAAGTCTGCTAAAATATAGAGTTGACATGTACTTATGGATTTATGCATCATATACAAACGAGTGTCTTACAAAGCTTCTTAAATAGAGCCGAGTCATCCCAAAAAAGGTTGATGTAGATATTCTTGACTATTGTCATTTTGCACTTCATTTACTTTCCATTGGACCAAAGCCAAATGAATCCCCTCTTTCGACCTCTTGTCCACTTCCTTGTTCCTTTCCTTGTAGACATGTCGACATGTGAGAGAATCAAATGAGGATTGTAAAATTTTGATGTCTTCAACAATGTTAGCAAGTCTAGTGTTTGTGCATCTTTGAGTGCCTCTAATCCAATTAATGACATTCATGGAGTCTCCAAAAATAGTGAAAGAGTGACATACCTTTTCTATGGAAAAAGCAATGAGTAGTTTAAGGCTCATCAGTTCTGCATAATTGTTTGAGCCCAACCCAAGTCCAAAGGTCAATGAAAAATGGTGTGTATTTGATAGAAAGAAAATCCCTCCAATGCCACATTTATTTTTTTGTGATTCTCCATCAAAACAACCCCAAGGGTTTGATTTGTCAATATCTTCCTCCAGAACCTATCTTGACTTAACTCCCTCAATAGTTTGAGGGAAGGAGAAAATGATGGCAATAATTTTGGCATCTGTTATCTGTAGAACCATGGTGGCTCCTTTAAATATGAGGGAGTTTTGAGCTCTCCAAACACCCCAAATTACCAGAAGAGGTAAGGCTTTGAATCCCTTATTATCTCTACTCAACCACCAATCCTACCAGGCTTCTTCCATTGATCGACCAACCCAACTGCATCAGATTTCCAAAAATATCGAAATTTCATTCCAGACTTCTTTGATGTATTTTCACTCTAGGAAGATGTGAAGTGTTGTTTCCCTTTCAAATTTACAGAGATATCACCATCCTAGATGATGAATATTTCGCTTCTGGAGGATATCCCAAGTTGGCACCTTATTTGATAAGACATTCCACATGAATAATCTTGTCTTTGCCAAGAAATTAAGGTTCCATATTTTTTTCCACCACCAGAGTGACTCTCTTTGAATCAAATCTAATTTTAGTCTGGTATATCCATCATTGGGTGTGTAAATCCCCAAAGGATAAGAATCCCAAATAAGTTCATCCTCACAATCCATGAGCCTAATCTGTGATTGTTGTAAATCTGTTATATATCTATTCAATTATGTGACATCCTCCTCTTCCATACCCAACGACCTTTCTGATTTCCAACCTTGGGACCAGATAGTTGTTAGTCTCAACACTGCGAGTTTATTCAAGTATCATAGCCTTGGGTTCTCAAAAGATTTACCAAGTGTTCAAGAAGAATATGTTGTAATTCACACCCTAGACAAGGGTTTGTTCCCAATCTAACCCGTTGCACATTACCTATTTTCCAAGCCAATCCTTCTTCAATGATTGGGAAGGAGTTGATCACCGCCTTCCAAATCATCGATGGTCCTTTCAAATATTTTTTGTGGATTCCTAATCCATGACTCCAAATAAATTGGCTCAATATATTTTTTAGCTGCTACCTTGGTCCAGAGAAGAGTCGCCAACCACATTTTGCCGCCAATGATTTTGAGAAGAGAAAAATATTTTTCATTTCCAAACCTCCAAGAGCTTTAGGAACAACAATATTTTCCCAACGAACCCAAGGAGTCACATGAG